>JANHFX010001349.1:17416-32624 GCA_027560015.1 Chloroceryle amazona
GGTGCAGACCAGGATCCCAGCTGGGAAGGGGGGTGGATTCACTGGCTGAGCCCCCCTCATCCTGCCAGATGCTTTTATCAGCCCATCCCTTCATCTCCAGAATGCTCTGCTGAGTGGAATAAGGAAACATCTCTTGGGCAGCCAAAGGGGCTTTGCAGAGGACACTGTATGAATGGTAAACGGGGTCCTTATCTCAGGCTGAATTTAGTGGAAATGAATCTCGTTCAGACTCACACAAGAGGAATTGCCTCTTGCTTCTGGTTTCTCTGACAGACATTTTGGAGGCTCATTTCTCTGTCCTTCTGCACTCTGTCTATGGCTACCTGTCTGTGGATAGAGGCTGGATGAAGGAAAAAGCCATTGGTAACTCATTTACCAATGCCCTCTACCGGTTTTTCTGTTGGGATTTAGAGATACGCAGCCCTACCATCCAAGCTGATCTCTCTTCCAGGCTGTGATCTTCCTTTCCCATTGGGAGAAGGGAAGAGCAATGGCATATTACCAACTTCAGTCAGCCAAGGGAGCACACGCAGCTGCACTGGCTAAAGAGCTTGTGGCCAAGTTCTTGAGCTTGTAGCACTTGATCAGTATCTGCCTTCTAAACGTGTTGGTGTTTGCTGTGCAAATGGAGTGAAGCTCCATTGGAAAACTGTCCCCAATTCTTCAAATTCAGGGGTTAAAAATGAGGTTTGTATTAGTAATTGATTACTGGGTGAGCCCTGCGCTGCCGGAATATCTGGTTATAATGGAGTGGGGAGGAGGTCTGGGGGTCCAGGTCAGCTGCCCAGGGAGCTGCTGATGCTGTAATATGAAGGGAGGACAAGGGAGGAAGAGCATGGAGGACATCCCGTGCCAACAGTGTGGGAGATGGTTTGTTGCCTAGGATTAAAGACATGTAGTAACACGCTTCTCTTCTCCTTCTGACACACGATTTTAGGGATGGTCCACAGCAAACAGCCCCACAGCTTGGTGTGTTCACTGGCAACTCTGCTAAGAAATCAGCACAAAGCTCTTCCAATCAGGTCCTGATGAAATTCCACAGCGATGCAGCCAACGGAGGGATTTTTGCCATTTATTTCTACGGTCTGTAACGCGCTTTCTACCCGCCTGGGGGATGCGGAGGGGCGTGGATCGGTCGCAGCTTGTTGAGGGGAGGACTGGTTCTGGGGAAGACGATGTGAAAAAAATCCACTTTGACCTTGAAATCTTCCAGCAAGGGCCCAGCTTCCCGGGTGTGAGACCGAAGGTCTCCCATGCAGTCGAGTGCTGGCCAGCGGTCGCACTGTCGGTGCAGGTGTGGCAATGCACCTGGAACCTTGTGGGAATTCAAGCACAGATCGAGTGCCTGCAGCCTCGCAGCCCTGCCAGCCCCACGCCGCTCGAGGCGATGCCTGTGGACACCGTGCTCCCCGGGGCAGATCCCGCCAGGGCTGGCTCCGCTGGGTCACCTCAAACTCTCCTTCCCCGCAGCGCTGGCTGGATGCTCTGGTGTCTTTCTGGTGCTGTGCTAAACCAATTGGGTCAGCTCTGTGGCCTGTTTTAAATGGCAGCTGTGTTCTGGCTGGGAGGTGACTACGTTTCCCTGGGGAGGAGACGGATCCCCATAAATCCCTGGGTTCCCGGGGATTCCGCGGTGCGGGTGCAGCCCACGCTAGAGAGATGTTGGGTAAAACACTGAAATGAGAGTGTTTGCTTTGCACCCCTAAACAAGAGCCTGACTTGAAATGGGATTAGCCAACAAGTCCTTACGGCAGGGCTGGGATTTTGGAACGTGCAAGTGGAGACCTCCTCCCGCTTGGGTAATTTGCTGGCAGCAAAGTCTTGCCCGAATTACACGATGAATCTGCACGGAATGTCTCGGCTGATGTTCAGCTCCGAAAGGCGAGTGTTACATGGATAGGCTGAATTTAAGGAATGTTCGCTGGGCTTCGGAGGGAATTGGTTTACTGCTGCAAACCACTGTAAGATTTATATTCCCAGACAATGGCGCGGATATAGCAGTTACAGGAGGAGTTATGGTTTAGGAGCTTGGCTCAGAAAGGAGCAGTGTGTAAACACTGCCGCAATTCAGCGGACGCTTCCTTTTGTGATATGGATTGGATACTGGCATTGCTATAGCGAGAGCCCATCAGCATATGCTGCTCTTCTCTAATCTGAGCTCGTGGGTTTTGTGGGCTGTAAAAGCCACTGGCAGGCGTGGGAGGTCTGGAGCTGGTGCTGGTAGGAATCGGTGGAGTCCGGCGGTGGTTTCTAACCCGTTGCCCAGCTGGACACTGGCAACTGCTTGGCCTTTTATTGAAGAGGCGTTTGCTGTCTCACTGCTCCCTTCACACGTGGGACTTGAGGATAAAGCCTAACGCCAGAGATTGAGGTGCTTGCCTGCAGGGTGTGATTCTTCCCTCTCTCCCAGGCTCTCGTTCTGCGTGTGGTGCTTTGCTCACCAAGGATGGTGTGGGGGAAAGGGGGGAAATTTTCTCACCAAGCTCAGGTAGCGCAGTCAGTGAAATCTGTGTCCACCCTTTGGGGTGTAGCTGTGGGAAAGGCAATTTCCTCGGGATCTACAGCGCTGTATATTTTCATTCCTGTGTCTGCACGCTGGCAGATCTAGGACATAGGAGACGTTCTCCTTCAGCTTTAAATCGTCTTTTCCCATGCAGAGATGATCAGCACCGTGTCAGAGAAACACTGCCCTTTTAAATGCCTGCAAAGAAACGTTTCCTTAGGGTGGAGGAAGGGAAACAAAAGAACGATTCACGGCGCTTAAAGATTCAGTAGCATCCCTTGAAAAATGATGATGTTGCACCTCTTATTAAATGGGTTAGTTCGGGCGCCAGCGCGAGCCGATGCGCGCTGGGGAAGGGTTTTATGGCACGGTAACTCAGGGGGGTCCCAGTGTGGTTTCAAGGACAGGAGGCTGTTTTGTCCTGCTGAGAACAAATGGATGTGCTGTTGAAAGGAGCTTTACCGGTGCTGTATCACCCATATGCTGAAGCCATCTTAATCACACCTCTGTTTTGAGGTATGGCCCATTATGGAGAGATTAATGCCGCAAAGGCTGCGTTATCTTTCCACTCAATAGACGCTGTCAAGCACTTCTTAAATAGTGTTTAATTTAAATTTTTGTTACGGTTTCCTTTCCTTCTTCCCCCACTGTCAAACATCTGCTTAAAAGATTGCAAATAAGCCTGTGCCCTCCTGGGATGGCTCCTTGCTGTGTAGCAGAAGGATTCTTCCCTGCTGCCTCCTGTCTTTTCCTCCTCTTCCACCTCACCTCAGGCTCTCCCAGGTCTGTTGCTCCTCCGTCCTCTGGGCTGCTCTGGTGGGTGGTGAGGGGCTGGCTCTCAGAATACCAGACCTGGCAGTTCCCTTTGACCCTGCCCCAGCTGACTTTAGGTCACAGTGATAGCACGTGTTTAGTTTTTTCCTCCTCCTTGCACCCATGGGCTATGTAAGCCCGACCTTTACACGAACCACAAGCCCCAGCACATTCCTTGGATCTCCCCACATCATCTTTCTCCACACACTTTTTGGGAAGGTATTGAGCTGCCCTTGGTTAGGGGGTGAGGAAATTGGGGCAAGTCGATGGGACATCTGCTTCTGTACGTGTGTTTTTAAGCACCCTCGTAAGCCTCGTTACGGCTGCTGCCAGCCTTGCCGTGGTGCGAAGGGTTCAACGTCGTGGAGTTAGTAAGAATTAATATTCAGTGGCAGCTTGAGCTTCGGTATCTTAAATTAAAGGGCTGATATAAATTTCAGAGGAAGTTCTGCTTGTCCAGGGTCAGGTGCAGGGGGAGCAAAGATGCAGAGAAGTGCTGAGCAAATAGCAGAAAATGTCTTTCATTAATATTCATTTAGTTCCCAGTACCGTATTTTCAATTTAACCATGCTCACAGCTCTCGTGTGTTTATTTTCATAAGCAGCCCAATGCTCAAGCCTTTTGCACCCATGTGCTCGTGAGCCCTGCGTTTGTTTTGCTTCGTGTTATCCGATCCTTAATTTTTGGTTGGAAATTTGATATTTGCAATGTATTCGGTCAGGTGCGTGAGCCATAATGAATTGTTTCTGCTCACCAACTGGATTTCTTCTTCCCATTTAGCCAGAAAAAAAACCCACCTAATTGGGCAAAGAGTACAAGGTCTGCCCTGGTTCACCTTCCGTAAGGCATTGACATCAACCTCGCATAGGTCGCTTTGTGAACCGCGAGCTATTGTGTAGGATCTGCAGTTGAAAACATTAGCAATCCTGGAATTCTTTGCAGAAGGACTTAATGAATAATTCCAAGTTAAAAATAAGTCCGTGAGTTTTGCAGTCTCTGTTCAAGGGCAGGCGGTGAGGGTGAAGTTCTCTGATGATTGTAATCTGCGTGGTGCACTCTGAGACTCTCCCTCTTCTGTGATTGACCTAATTCCACTGAGGTCATCGAGATCATCTCTCTCAGTGTCCCAGAAGGTGCTGGTAATGTTGCTTCATGTCATCACTCAGCGTCCCTCCAGATGCCGCTGGGGCACCTGCATCTCCACAGACGGACAAAAATCTGTTTCCTATTAGATGTAAGAAACTGGAGAAAGCGGCTTTGGGGCACGAATACCTGGAGCCATCTCTGTGGGGTTTGGAGGGGGAAGGGGCTGGTGGCACTTTCACCAGTTCCTCCTCCTTGTGGAGAGGGAGGATTCGCTCTGATGTCTGTCGTGTTGAGCGCCAAGACGGCTGCGGCTGCCCTCACCCCCAGGTAACATCTCCTGCTCTTCCTTTGCTCTTTCAGCCTACCAGCTCTTCAGATGTCAGCCTCCGACCATCGTTCCTAATGCAGAAATCATCACAGAGAATGAAGAATTCAACATAGGTAGCCTCCCCCAGTCCTCTTCGCCCTCCTTCCCCCCTTCCCGGCTGCTGGGGCTGCCTGCAGAAAGGCAGGCGTGTGCTGCCACCCCGTATTCTGGGCTTGCAGGAGACTTCTTCACTGGGCCTGACCTTGCTCTACACCCAACACTCGCACAGAGTCGGATCGCTCAGATTGTCCCGAGGCTTTTCCTCTCTGTTAGCACAGAAGTAGTGATTTGGCTTTTGTGAAAGCCCTGAGCTTGTTCAGAAACGTTCACAAATCTTTGCCACAATAATAGTTTTCAGGTGTTTCAAACAAAGCATTGTGTGAAAGCTTAGAGGCCATTATTATTTTTTTGAGAACCTTTCACCCATATCAACTGTGCTTTTTGTGGGTTTTTTTGCTGCCGTTCACGGTTACATCCCCATTCTAAAATGTGTCTGCAGCCAGGGAAGTAGCCGTGACTGTTATTATTTTATTTTTTTTTAAAGCAGCTTTTCTCCCCGTCTGCTCTTTTTCAGGGAAATCTCCTCCTGAAATAGCTTGCACAAATCATAACAGTCTCTGTGGCATGACAGCAGCTTATCCCAGCTGAGACTCCCACCCACCTTCCTACTCCTTTTGTTTCTGCACAGTCCTGCCAGAGCTCGATGGCAGAGACACCCCCGAGAGGTCTCCACACCCCGGGGTACCCTCATCCCGGGGCAGGGTTCACCTGTAATGGTTTGATCCTTCTCTTGGGTCAAGATGGTTTCTGTTTCTGTCTGTAGGTGACATAGTGAGGTACAGATGCCTTCCTGGCTTTACCCTGATCGGAAATGAAATCCTGACCTGCAAACTGGGCACTCATCTCCAGTTTGAAGGACCTCCACCCACGTGTGAAGGTAAAGCTGGGGGTGCTCCGGCCAGAGCTTGCCCTGCCCGGGGACTGCTGCAAAACAGGGGGCTTGGGAAGGGAGGGAGCAAGGTGGATGGCAGCTCGGGGAGGTTTTCGTGCTCATGCTGCATCTTCGGGGTTAATTCTCAGATCTCCAGAGCCCTAGTAGTGCAAAAGTGCCCATCGGGACCTTGTGGGGAGGGTGGAGAGATGGTGCTGAGCAGGGGAGGGCTGTTCTCCCAGCACGCCTCGCAGCCTGTCCCAGGGCTGTGCTGGAGCAAACAACGGTGAGAGATTTCCTGCAACTCCCTAATAAATGACAGGGAAATGTTCCTCCACCCCTTGCTGGCTCCAGGGATTTTGCGGGGTCTCTGCACTGGCTTGGGAGGGGTTTGCCTCACGTTGGGTACCCCTGGATCACACCCCAAGCTCCCCATTCAGGGAAGGCACTTGAAGTTCGTGCTTTGCTGAGCAGGGACCCAGCCGAGGTCTGACACCCCACGGGTCTGACCACATTCCCCAGCTCATCAGCAGTCACCCCAAGCTCCTCACCCCCGGAATCCCGTGCTGACGCTTCTCCAGCGACGCGCGAATGGCCCGAGGTGGAGCGGGCTGGGAGAGGGGGGGCTCCTCCGGCCAGGCAGTCCCCCCAGGAACAGCTTTCTTGGTGCCACCAAACGTATTCCACGGGAGAAAAATGAAAGCCCCGAGCAGTGTGCTGTGCTGTGCACCTGGCTGCTGCTCGGGAGGGATCCTGGAGATGTTTCTGCACTGCCACGTTCCCTTATTTATCCTCTGGATTCCTGCTGCTTCTTCTGTTCGCTCCAGCCGCGATTATTTCATCGCCTTCATTCCCTCCTATCGGAACATTTTTACCATATAATGGGATATTTTTCTGTAGCTTTATTCTCTCTCAAATAGCATGAAGTGAAGGAGGGAAGGGGAGGTCATTCAATTATTTACTGATGGTTGTTAGCCTGGGGGTAAAGGGACTGCTTAAATTACATCTGGCCACCAATTTATAGAGGTCAAAAAAATCACTGATGGGATTAAGGATTTGGAAAGAATACACTGTTCTTTCTGGATGGTTCTGGCTGGTTTTTATTAATACAAGTCCAGCGTTTGCACTGGGCTTTAGTGGTGATTATGGATAAATAAAGATCCTTTTCTTTTTATGCTTTTTGCTCACTCGGGGTGTTTGCCTCCTCTGCTGGGATCTTTTCACTGACCTTTTTATTTAGTGTTTTCAGCTGAATTTAATATTTCCAGCAGCTGAATATGGTGTAGTGATTAGAGAAAGGACTTCTTATGTCCTAGTTAACAGCTCTGTGGGTGACCTGGGACAAGCCCATAGTTCCACACCTCGTTCTAACCCAGGTAATAAAGTTTCCAGGGATTCCTGGGGAGTGTTTTGCAACTTGAGAGTAGTTCCTTGGATTCAGTACAGTGCATTTTGAAAGAGATATGAAAACGATGCAAAGACAGTTGGAACGATTTGTTTGCATTGTTGCTTTCTGCCCCCTCCTTTAAATGCAGCAGTTGCTCGGATTGGTGGAAACTCCGCACGCTTCATTCGGAGCCTGCATCAGGGTCTGGGGGTTCTCCGTGAGCCCCGAGGGTCAGGGTGTGAGGCGGATGTACACGGGTGGGAGTTGTGCTGTGTCTTGTCCTAGCTCAGCAAGACAAACCTTCTTGGCCACAGTATCTTGTGTTTCCTTCCTCTGCAAAGTAGAAAAAAATAATTTTCGCTGATCACGTCTCCTCACGGTCCCTGCAGTGCGCTGTCCGATGAACGAGGTGATGACAGACTCCACCGGCGTGATCCTCAGCCAGAGCTTCCTGGGAAGTTACCCTCACTTTCAGACCTGTTCTTGGGTGGTGAAGGTGGAGCCTGGGTATAACATCTCCCTCACCATCGAGTACTTCCTGAGCGAGAAGCAGTACGATGAGTTTGAAATCTTTGATGGTAAGAGATTCACCACTTTGACTCCCATTGCAACTGAGGGAAAAGGACCCAAGTGGCAGAGTCTTGTTAGCTGTTGATCTCTGTTCCCTGAGCGCCTGGGGGAGACTTCCCACAACTCCACCTATAATCTTCTGCTGGACTTAAAGCAAGCTCCTCCTGACTCGTTGATTCTCCGCCTAAGAAATGTCAGTCATTTGATCTTTGGATGGATCTAAGGTGTTTTTCAAAGGGACGGGAGTTAGCAAGCTCCTGGGAGAAACTGCAGCAGATGTTGCTGGGAAACGAGGAGTTGAGAAGGTGGGAATTCTCCTCCCTGAAGCCTGTGCAGACCAGATTTTCTAGGCCCGTGAGCTCTCAATATTCACAGTGAAGCAGTTTTGTAAGGCGGTGCAGGGTACAGCTGCTGTGCCCATGCTCCTGTGCTTGCCCACCAGGACCTGAGCTGAAGTCAGGTTGCCTGGAGCAAAATCCTGGTCTCGCTGCTATCAACCAGGTTTTACTCGCTGTTGGTTTCCCAGAAGCCAGGTATCTGCACTGGGACTCATGTTAACAAAAAGCCCTGAGCACGAGCTGCCATTCCTGGAGTGGCAGTGGCAGCTCCTGTGCTGCAGCTCCACAGTGAACCTCTCCACAGAACCGCAGAATGGTGGGGTTGGAAGGGACCTCAAAAGATCATCGAGTCCAACCCCCTGCCAGAGCAGGATCACCTAGGTTAGGTGACCCAGGAACAGGTCCAGCTGGGTTGTGAATGTCTTCAGAGGAGACCCTCCCAACCTCCCTGTGCAGCCTGTTCCGGGCTCTGACACCCTCACCGTGAAAAAGTTTCTCCTGATGTTTCCATGGAACCTCCCATGTTCCCGCTGCACCCGTTGCCCCTGTTCTGTCATTGGAGTCACTGAGCAGAGCCTGGCTGCAGCCTCCTGACACCTGCCCTTTACATCTTCATAAGTGTGACTGAGGTCACCCCTCAGGCTCCACCTCTTCCTTCTGCAGAAACGCACCCTGGCACATAAAGCCAACCCGTGGCTGCTCGGCTGTCAGCCCTGACTCTTCCTCCTTCCTCACAGGTCCCTCTGGCCAGAGTCCACTGCTCCTGTCGCTGAGTGGGAACTACTCTGCCCCTCTGACCGTCACCAGCAGCGGGAACAAAGTCTATCTCCGCTGGTCCTCTGATCATGCCTACAACAGAAAAGGCTTCAAAATCCGCTACTCGGGTAAGCGCCTGGCGGGGACTCTGCCGAGGACGAGGCCATCTCTTCGGCCAGGGAGCTCCAGGAGCTTGCTGCAGAGGAGCACGGGCCATCTGCGGTGGCAGAAGCTGCCAAGGCCCGGGCGAGCACGCCAAGCTGGGCTCTGTCTGGTGGGGCAGGTTTCTTTCCAGGAGAAACCTTGGAGCTTTGGCTGGTTTCTGAAGCACTCTTAAGGATCAGAGCTAGAAGATGTAACCGTAGTCAATGTAGCTCTGGATGAATGAAACCCATCCCGTGCAATTCACAGGGACAGTTGCTCTGCTACTGAACCAGTCTCCTTCCAACGAGGCTGTTTTGAGGTGTTTGAAGACAAACATCACAAAACACAAGAGCTTGCAGTTAGGAGCTGCTTGGTTCAACTTCCATGTGACCGCTGGTGTTACAGCGTTTGCAGGGAACTGGTTTAAACCCCCTGTGCTCCTGCCTGGGTCTTCTGCTGCCGTCACAGGAGCAGGACGGGGACTCCTGTTTGCTTATTCAGCACAAACCTGCTGCTGGGTACTGACTGTTTGCTGAAAATTCCTTAAAATTAATTACGTGTTTGGGAACTTAGCGAATCTTAATTAATGGAAGTTATAAAACTGGGTTGAGAAGTTGCCAGTATGTCATAAATAAATAATGGCTTTACTCAGTAAACGAATTAAGTAATATTTAATTATCCAAAATTAGTCGTTATTTCTCGAGCCAAGTGAAACGTGGAGAGTAGCCCTGCACTCTTCCCCCCTTTGCCTTGGGGTTTATCCATCACGAGGTCTCCGTTTCTTGTACAGCCTCAGGTTATGGAAAGCAGGATGTAATTACTGACAGCAGGACAGGAATTTGTCTCGATGCTGCCCATCCAGTGATGGGTTTCTTTCCTTCTGCCCTTCTCTCCAGCTCCTTACTGCAGCCTCCCGCAGCCGCCAGCCCACGGGCTGATTCTCAGCCAGACGGGTCTGCACCCCGGCAGCACGCTCCGCTTTGGCTGTGACACGGGCTACCGGCTGGCTGGCCACAGCACCACCACCTGCACCCAGCACCCTCAGGGCTACTTCCACTGGAACGAAGCGATCCCTCTGTGCCAAGGTGAGAGCGGGCGAACGTCTCCTCACGAGGAGCTGGGACTCTGAGGAAGGACTGGGGAAAATGCAGTAAAAATAAAAAACCTGTTGTAATTTCCTCGGTTCTGCATTGAGAACAGTCTTGGAGCTGCAGCGAGGGGGGCTCCTCTTATATCCCAGTCCTTGGGGATAGATGAACAAAGGAGGGAAGGGAGCAACTGGGAGCATTTGGGAGAGGGAAGAAAAAAAAGTATCTGTGTAAAGGCTACGGCTGTAGAAGTGTTTGAAGAAGACAGAGCCAAGCCTTGGTTAAGGATGGGAGAGGTCATTGCTTGGAAGAATCTGGAAAGCCTGGGCTGTAGCAACTGGAATTTCCTTTGGCATTTCTGGAAGTGCCCTCTCATGTCCGTGTGTGTCAACGGGGGATGAGAAATTTCTTGGGCTTTCAGATGGTGCCCAGTTCTGTTGGCTTCATTTAAGATTTAGACATGCACTTGTTCTTTCCACATTTCCTCCTAATTAACCGTGATCTTTATGACATATCATACTTAGCACAGGCGTGGGAGGGGAGGGGAGGACAGGGCAGGGTGCCCCAGGGGGGCTTTGCTTCTGCGTCGTTCTGTCTCCCTCGCTCTGCTCACTTTCTTGATTGCACCTTTTTCTCAGTCCGCCAATCATCCCCATTCCTTTGTGTTGAGAAAATGCCCATCTTTATTCTGATGAAGCCTTTCAGTGTCTTTGAACATTCATCCATGTTCCAAGGGACCGAGCACTGGGGATTAATATTGCATTGACTTCCCTGGAAACTAGCCAGAGAACAGAGACAGCACAGGCAGAATCTCATTGCGGCGTCTGCATTGTTGTCCAGTCCAAGCTGTAAGGAAAAGCAGGATTATTTAGTGAGAGAGGTACCAAAGAGCCTTGAAAAAACTCCCTTTTGTGCTCCTAAATCACCGAGTCTCGTTGGAAATTGCACGGGGGTGCAAACTGTCCTGCCACTAAGGGTGGGTTTGTGCTCCAAGTGCTTTTATCCCTTTGGAGCCCTCTCCAGGCTGTGTTTAGTTGAAGGTGAGTGGAAAGCAGTCAACCAGAACCCTGCCACCCAGTCCTGTTGGCAAAGGGGGATCTGGGAAACTGGGCGTGAGCTCAGGTAGTGGTTTAGCCTCCGTAGTAACGTGGTTGGGGACGAACGCCGAGTGCCGGAACGAGCAGATGAAGCACGCAGCGAGACCAGCAGGCACAAGGGGCTGTCATGGCAACTGTGCCTCCCAAATCCTTAGCCCAGCAGAAGGAAAGTCTCTGATACGCTGCATCTTTTTGAAGGAAAATCATGTAATCAAGAATAGGTGGAAATACCTCGAAGTCTTTGCTGCCCTGCTGTTCCTGGAATGCCACCAGAGCCTCCTGTTCAGCTCCAAAATCTGTGTTTGCCTCGGAGAGGTGTGATGGTGTGGGGGGAATGGATTTTAAACGTAGAGGCGGGGAGGAGACAGAGAGAGGGTGTGTGGGGAGGGTGGCAGAGGATGTGCTTGGATGAAGTATTACCTGACAGGGATGATTCAAAGCAGGAGTCCCTGGGCACCAGTTCCCAGGCCACCAGTCTGGCAGTCGGAGCCGGCCCATCGCTACCTGGGCTGGAAATGCAGGAGGGCTCCTGCGGGGCTGCTGAGCACCCCGGGTCTGTGCCGAGGGATGGAGGGGTGTGGGAAGAGGGTTTCCCGTGGGAGCTGAGAGGAGCACTAAACCCACCCCACACTGTTCTGGTTCAGCTGCATGGGTGACGTGTCGGGAGCTCCATGGGCGCAGCCCCTGGTGCTGCTCCATGGCAGCCACCAACAGAGGCAGAAGTTGGGGGCCGGTTCATAGCAGTGCAGCCAGGCTTCTGCTCCAGTTCCCCAGTGGTCCACTGAGCACACAGAATGCAGCTTGGTCAGGATTTTGGAGCTGAATGTCCCTCTGAAAGAGCCTTTCTCTCTCCAGCAAGGAGGAGGAGCTTGCTGGTCACATTAGATGCCAAAGTTGAAAGAGCCCCTTCGGGAGAGTCACCTCCTCTCGCTGTTTCCCCGTATTTACAACAGGAATCTTAATACTGGCCCGTGGTTATCGAGTGCCTCGGGATGGCTGCGGGAGGTGAGCGAACGGCAGCGAGCCGGAGCTGTTGGAGAATTCATGGCAGAGCAGCTCCCCCCCCTGGCCTCGAGCAGCTGATAGCCAGGGCTGGCTCCACTCTTGCCCACTTCAGCTAGCTAAAATCCAACGTCCTTTTGTTTGATTCCCCCCCCCATGTTGCTCTCAAAGCCAACTGGCACCCTTTTGTGTTGGGCTGCACTCAATTCCTCATCGTCCTGGTGTCCAAGGCCGTGGGGCAGAGCTTTGGGCGCTTGATCCGTAACACTGCATGAATTGCTGCCACGGTCGGCTGTGTCAGGAGGGGAGCTGGGGTGCCCGTAAACACACGGTCGAGTTACCAAATGACATTTCCCATAGCTCCTTTCTGCCAGCTCATAATCCTCTTCGCCTTCCTGCTCCCCTCTGAATAATCTTTACTACGTGCTCTGCCCTAGCTGACATTTATGGAGGCAGCAGAGACTGTTCTGCAGGGAACAATCTCGTGTCGGCACAATGGGGGAGAACACGAGATGATCTAATACGCCTTTTCTGTCTCTGCTGCCTATTTTTAAGCTGCTTTGTTTCTGGAATCCCAGCTGCAGATTTGCTTTCATAGCCTCTGTCCCTTTTCCTAGCGCGTCCTCTTCCTGCAGACAGTTTTGTATCTCTGAACCCCCTTAAATGCTCCTCCTCCTTTTTCCCTGGACCGTGCTCTCCGTGGTTCTCTCCAAGCCAAACTCGGGTTTGCTTTCCCCCAGAACAGCCACCCTTTTTTACCATCTCTGCTGGTGGACTGCAGTGCTCTCATTTTGAGCCCTAGGAATGCTCTTTGGAGCAGATGGCGAGCTTATTACCACCCCAAAAATCAAGCTGGTCACAGCTCCAGTTGGATCTCCCTGTCTGATTCTTCTTCACGTTGTAGCTCAACCATCTGCAAGTGAAGAGGGTCACATTTCTTTATTATTTCAGGTGGCTTAATGAAATTTTTAGGTGCCTGCATCTGTCCCAGAATTGCTGTATTGTTGCTGCCTTTTCTCAGGGCAAGGCTTATGCAATGGCCAGACTCTAAACGAGCAAACAGACCGCTCGAGGCAGGAGGAGGGAGCTTGCTGGGAGGCAGGACTGGGCAGTGCTAGGTCAGCCTTCCCTTCTGCGGGGAAAAGAAGGCAAGTGGCAGCTCGGCCTCACTGCCCTGGAGCCCTGGTCTCTGCGCTCCAGTGTCCCTCCCTGTGCCTTGGTTTCCTGGGGCAAACCGAGGGGATGAGCTTTGGCCAAGCATCAGGCTGCAGAAGGAACGGAACAGAGGAAGGAGAAGGCTTTGCTGGGGGCAGTGGCACGGGAAGGGGGTCATCTTCCTCACCAGCCTCTTTGCTTGGATTCAACACCAGAAAGTAATAATAGGAGAAGTGCCTGGTGGAAGTGGAAAAAGTAGGACTTGCCAGGTCCCCTCTTCTTTTGCCTGAGAATGAAATTGGTATTCAGTGTGGCTGCTTGTCTAGACACCCAGCCTTGTAGAGAGATTCGCCAAGCTCCTTAGCTCGATGAAGTGACATACGTGTGATTATCATTTCAACCAGGGATATGCCTGATCATGCTAATACGAGCCTGCTGAATTACTCACACCTATTAGCAACACCGGCGTCTGCAAGGTGCTGTGTAATTGTGCTCCAGGCTGGGGCTCTGGCCGACTCACGGAGCAGCTGGGGGATAAAAGGCTTTTGGACCTTGAGTGGTAGAAAGTTCCAGTGGTTGTGCTGCTGCCGTACACAATAAGTTTGGTCTCTCCTTGTCAGTGCTCAGTGGGGTCTGCATCACCAGAAGGTGACTTTTCTAAGGCTGCTGATTTCCTAGCCCTCATTTGTGTGCAGAGGGAATAACAGGAAGGGGGTTGTGTGTTGAAGTATCAGCGTGTGGCTCAGGAGACATAGACTCAGCTTCCAGTTCGGGCATTAGCTGAGTGGGAGCAGCTCTGGCTACTGCGGGAAGGGGTGGATTCCCTTAGAGCCCGTGTAAAACACCGACAGTTGTTTGGGTGAGCTGTTGGCCTCCAAATCAGCGCTCGTCTCGGTGCCCCGCAGAGGCCGTTGCCAGCCCCGCTGGCTGGTGGTCTCTCAGTGACAGCTTTAGAGGGCCCGGGCTGCTCTTGCCCCTTGTCACCATCCCCTGGCTGTGCTGGCGGGTGGGCTGCGCGTCTCCAGCCCCAGCGAGATGGGCTTCCCCAGAGCCAAGGCTCGGAGAGGGATGGGAACCCACAGGGTGGTTTTGGAAGCAGGTCTGGGCTCGGCTTCCCGGCTTTTCCGAATGCTGGTAGAGGGAAAGAATTATGATTGGAGTGACAGTTTCCCAGCACTGGCTTTCCCAGCAGCGGGGAAGAGGGCTTGTCAGGTATTGCGAAACTCTTGCAGCATAAATGACCGTGATTCTGGTCTGCCTGTATCTGGCTGTTGCTCATCTTCCTCTGACCTGCCTGTCGTCCCCTGTCTGCCCCGTTTGGCCGCTCTCCTGGCCGCAGAGCTGAGGATCTCAGCAGGAGTGGTGCAGAGCAGCTTCTCCGAAGTGCTGCCATCTTGAGCAGCCAGTTGGCATTGTGCTTGTTTATCCATTTTTTTTCCCCCTGAATTTCCCCCCTTACCTTCTCAGCCGTGATGCTAAATTTAGCCTTCCTTCTGCCACGAGATAATTATACAGTTTGCTGCCTTATGTAATCCAGAAGTGCTGTTGGAAAGGGGTTTCGGGTTGTTGCTGTTATGGGATGTAAATACAACACGTTATTGCTGTTTAATCCTTTATGTCTGTGTGAAAACTCCAGGATTCTGTGTTGATGCATTTTCTGTTACAGATCTTAGAGAAGGCAAGAGGCAGAATCTCTTCCAGTAAGAACTGGTATTCAGTGTTGGCTTTGCTGGTACCATGCTCATAGACCAGAGCTGAAAAGCTGATCCTGAGTGAAAGTGGGCACTTGGTGCAGCTTCTGGGCTTCAGCACGGGGCTGGAGCTTTTGTAAACAGGCGAGCTCAAGATCTGGGTTTTGAGCTCACTCACCACAAATCCATCCTCAAATCAGAAGCTGACTGATTTTTTGGCTGTTTGGTTTTTTTTCCCCCTCCTCCTTCCCAGCTCTCTCCTGTGGAGTTCCCCGAGCCC
>JANHFX010001350.1:0-13085 GCA_027560015.1 Chloroceryle amazona
GCCTGGGACAGGCTCTCACCACCCTCAGCACCAACAATTTCTCCTCCTCTCCAGTCTAAATCTCCCTCTTTTAGTTCAAACCATCCCCCCTTGTCCTGTCCCCACAGGCCCTGCTCAAAAGTCCCTCCCCACCTTTCTGGTAATTTAGTTTAACTTTCAGTAATCGATTTCCAGTTAAACCAAGAAGAATTTCTATCCAAAAGTTCTATCTAGTTTTCTATCCAAATAGAAACACTTCTGGGTAAAATTTTTATCAAAACCCCCCACAGAAACTGAAGAACACTGATGAATCATTCCTCTGAAGAATCAGAATTCAAATAGCGTGCTATATTTATCAGAAAGGAAATTGAATTTTCTTTTAAAGCCACATTTTTCAATTTACATTTCGCCTTATTTCTCACTCTCTATTTTATTATTTTGTTTGGGTGATTCAACCCACTAGCAACGAAGATGACGGTTTTCTCTGATTTTGAGCTGAGAAGATGAAGTTTTTCTTCTCCAGATTCCTGATTCGTAGAAGTCCCATCGTTTGTGTTCATTAATTAGTGCTTGGAGCTGAAGTCAAGCTCGGCTGTCAAAACCACTCCTCGTGGTGACTTTAGAACTACTGTTCGTGCATTGAACTAATGTGCTAATTTCAGTGTGAGGGGTGCTATTTACAATGTCAGTGTTATGGCACAAGCTTCTGTGGTTTTATGTTCACTCCAAATTTTTGGTACTATTATTCTTTCTTTCCTAGACAGAATTAGTCTTTATCTGATCTGCAGCACTTACTGACTGATGAGAGAACTCCATAATCTTCCGGCTGATAAACTAAATTGATTGAGATCTTTGAATCCCTACCTGTGAGATAGTTTCCATCTCTTTAATGATGCCTGGGCTCATTTCCAAACCCAGTTTAGTTTCACAAGACCCTCCTTGAAATATGGACATCCAAATTACAAAACATATCTCAGTAATGCTCTCATCAGGAGCGTAATCGTTACGTCCTGAAGGACAGCATTATTCCAGGGCTCTCGCTGGAATGACAATTAGCTATCACCATGATCATAATGAGTCTAAATGACTTATTTAAAGTCATTGCTCCCTGGGGTTGACTCCTGTCACGTATGACTGTCTGCACCTTGGCTTTAGATGCTAAACCATCTGTCCCCTCTCGAAGCATGGAGTGGTTTTCTCTGTGAATCAAGTTCTCTGTATTACTTTGTGTTAGTGATGTTTTCTTTATCATGATGCTCCCTCCTCTACTAATAAACTCTTGTGTTTTCACAGAACCCAGCACAGTGGGGGCTGGAAGGGCCCTCTGGAGATGCTCTGGTGCCACCCCCCCTGCTCCACCCAGCAGGGGCACCCAGAGCAGGGGGTCCAGCAGCACAGGGTCCAGGCAGAGTGGGAATCTCTCCAGAGAAGGAGACTCCACAGCCTCTCTGGGCAGCTTGGGACAGGCTCCCACACCCTCACAAAATTAAAGTTTCTTTCCCTCCTTGATGGTGGCTTTCCATCCATCACTTTAAGATTAGTTTTATATTTAACTATTAACACCTGTTATATCTTAGAGAGCTTTCTATTTTATAAAGCAACTATAAATGCCACGCTGCTGTTCAAAAGGAGAGGTAATACAGAATTTCTATTTTAAACCCTCATATTATTACAAAGGCACATGTGATTCGATTACTCACTTAAAAAAAAAAATAAAATAAATAAATCAAAGCTGTTTGTGTATTTAAAGCTAAGTTTGCACTTCATCACTCACTGCTTTCCCTTTTAAAATATCACATCCTTCTGACCAGCTCTGCTTCTCCAAAGGTGCCATAAGGTTCTGATTCCCACCCAGCCCTGGCTGGTAGCCAGAAGAGAAGCCCAGGTTTGAGACACCCACCCCTCTGAAGAACCAGTCTCCTACCTTTGGGATGGTCCTTCCCTAGAGCTGCGGCTCCTCTTTGCCACCTCCTGTCACCTCCCATGTTGGTCGGCGCTGCTGGCTCCGGGGAAGGCAGCAAAAGGAGCAGACTCAATGATGGGGGCAAGGCTTGAATCACACCTTTGAGTGCGATTCAAGCATCCACCTTTGAGAGAAAGTGCTGCCCAGGCTGTTTCTTCAATTGGCTTAACAAACCCAGCAGCTGACTTAAATCAGTATTACCTTAGGAATGGGGCAGGTGAGACCCAGTGAGGGGTTTCCATGGGCATCTGACTCCTCTTTCATCCCCCTACCAATGGTCCTTCAAACTCAGGGATGTTTCCCTTGCTGATTTCAGTTTTATATATAATAAATCTTAAAAGAGTTTGCATCTCTAAAGCTTAAGGTTGAGCATTTTGCAGCCAGGGTTTTGGTTCTGCCCATCACAGTTTCAAGCTACACTCTGAAAACATCACCTTACTTAAAAGTTCAGACATTTTGGTCCATTTATGCCGGGCTAATTTACAAGATATGAGGACAAGCTGCCAGGATTTCTCTTAGATTATTCCCCTCTCTTTCAAACAGAACCTGAAACCCAGAATCACAGTTTGGATTTCTTCTGTATGGAACAAAACCTCGGGACATCAGTACTGATAAAGCCATGCGAGTGGGCAGGAACTGCACGGGTTCTCTAAATGTCATTTGACAATAATCTTAATTTTTATTTTATTTATTTACCTGACCAGGTACAACTACAAATTCCTTCAGATTACCTAAGGAGAGGAGAGGCAGTAGGGTACTTTCTTCTGTTTTGTATGCCAGTACTGTCAGGTATTACTTAAAGAGCAAACCATGCAGCTGACTCAAATGCTGGTCAAGTGCTTTCTCCAAATTGCGATGGCTGTTATCTTAAAGTGCATCTTCTGAGCACTGTAAATAGCGAGGATGGTTTCTTGGGCTGATTCCCTTTCTGGTTTGCACACTTTTCTAACGGGAAAATTAGCTATAATATGAGCTGTTGCTCAAGAGTGAAATTAAAGATATTATTGAATTTTCTGCAAGCAAAATATCTATTAAAAAATAAAAAAGCTGAGTGCTTTCTTGGCCTTTTGTGAGAGATGAAAGATGTACCGAACAACGTGCATTCTATTTTCCAGCAAAAGAAAAGCACTTAAATTCATCTACAATTTTCTTCGTATTATCTGAGACACTTCTGATAAATGTTAAGGTCAGGAAAAGTATTAGAGTTCGCCTGTAAAAGAGCTTTGAGGCTTGGAATGGACAACTCTTAATGTCTGCAGTGATCTGTTCCCTTTCCTTACTCCTAGTAATACCTGTCATTCACAGGCCAAACCCATCTTTCTTCCCCTAAAATGGGATAACACAGTGTTCTGGCTGAAACTCAATGCCCCGAGTGACTAAGCAGATTTGTGGAGCCTCTGGCTGAACAAAGTTAAGTCGTGTTATATTTGTTTGGGAACTTAGACTTGGAACCTGGAGCTAAGAATTGAGACTCCTTGAGTTACAAGGTAACCTCAAAGTGAAGTGATGTATTAAAAGTTTAAAAAAAACCCCAAAATTAGGCAAAGCAAATATGAAAAATGGAAACGTGCAAACACGGTTGTCTTGGGAGTTTTATGGTAGGAAGGGTAGAGTGACAGATTAAAAATTCACTTTACTAAGCTTAATCAGATAATAAAAAAGAAGTGTTAGATTTTAAATTATTGGTATAATATAAAATGTGAAAATAATGGGACATATTAAAGTTGTGATATTATGGTCAGCTTTGTAATACCTTTTAAACACACTTAAACTGCATATTGTTATACTGAATACAAGAGAAACGTCCTCTCTATAGAGTCCAAGTCATGAGACTATAAAAGAGCAAGAGTATCTTCCCTGCAGGGTAAATCCTGTAGTCATTAACATTTCTGGTGACTCATGCAGTGTGTTTTCTAAACAGGAGCAAAGCTGGGAAGCTCAGACAAAGACAGAAATCCTACCACTTGATGCTCTTTCGCTTCCATTCATTTCCATGCGGACTTTTAGTTGTTCACTGCACCTGAGGCAAAGCATCTTGCCAAAATAGCTCTTCTCTTTCATCCCAGTTTGGGAAAGCCCTGCTTAGGTGGTGATTCTGGAAAAGTCATGTGAGCTGGAAGCTGTGCAAAGCATGGTGTAAACCATCAGCAGCCATAAATCTTCAGCTCACGTGGCTCCTCTTGGTGTCAAGGTGACAGGGAAACGTCTTCCTGATGCTTCACGAGAACTTCAGGAGAGAATCCCATACTAGTGAAGGCTGAAAACCCCAGAGAAAATAGTTTCATGACAGTGCTCACTTATAAAAGCCACAGAAGAGAGGCAGATCAAAGAAGGTGACAGAAATGGTGGTTCGTGACACCTTCCATGTAGAAAGAAAGTAATTCCAGCCATGTGAAGAAAAGGTTGGAAAGTTAAGGACGTCTAGAGTGGGTTTAGGGGAGAGGTATTTGAAGTGACAATTGCCAATGATCTCTCGCAATTTAGGGCCGTGTGTTAATAAGTGGAAGCAGAAGTAGGTTTAGAGAAGGATGCGTTGATTAAATTATTCAATCTAGGTCAATGAGAAGAGTTCAGGAGGCAACAAGAAGAGGAATGGAGGTAGAAGTGAAGAAGGTTCATAGCCAACGGGAGATTGGGCTAAGAGCATGAACAGAGAAGTTGAAGGCTCAGAAATGAGTATCTCCTCAGGATGACCTCTTCTACCGAAAGTCTTCATGTAGGAGGGTGATGTGCAATAGTCAGTGGAGCCTTCTGGGTGAAGACCTCCATTCTGAAATTGGTTTACAATTTGACCCAACAAACTCTGTCAGCCAAGTACTTCACAGGCCCTTCTTTTAAAGCTCATAAATATTTGGAAGTGGCTGACACCTAACTGGATATCCCAGGGAAAACATAAATTTGGTTTAAGTGTGGATGAGTTTTGGTAACATTTAGCTGAATAGATGGGGTAGGTGGATTAGAAATACAAGCCCAGCTGATCAAGTCCCTCTTGTATCCTTGAAGGCCTAAAAACTCACCAACAAAAGCTGAGTGCAGAAGAGTAGTAGTAGTCTTGGTCCATCCAAAATGATAACAAAAAGGGACTATTTTAGTTGAAAAAAAACAAACCAAACCAAAACACCAAGGTATAATTTGTTAAATATACATGGGTAACTGACAATGGCATTTATCAAAGCCTCGAAGAAATAAAATTAGTAAGAACAACATTTCATAGTTGCAAAGCCTCATGAAGAACCTCCTGACTAGCAAAGGCAAGGGCAAGAAGACCTTCAGGTTGACGTATGGAAGCCAAGGTGTTAACATACTTAATTAGTTCACTTCAGCAGATTTCATTCTGAGTCATTCTAATTAAGGTGGTGAAAATGGAAGGTGAGGATGAGTTTCCACTACTACTTCAGGAAAATGATTTCTTTAAAAAATATTCATAAGGAAACAGTTTGATTTCTTTAGCTGGTGGTTGTTTTTTGGTGGAAGTGTGTTCTTCCTAAGCTAACGTTGTGATATATTGAATTTCATCTAGCTGCCCTGAATTGTGGAATGGTGTTTGTGCCCTGCAAGTGTAAAAATCACCGTGCAAACGTGTTAGCCACCTTGGTGAAACCCAGAAATACCTCTGCTATTATAAACACAACGGTCCCTAGGCCACACCACACGTAAGACCGGAGCTCCCTACAGCGACCATAGCCATGTCCTGTTTTCAATTCACCAAGAACGGCCACAGTAGAATGATCATGAACTTGTTAACATTGCTGAGCAAGTCCAAAGCAACCTCAAATTTTACGGCGCGCTGAAAACATTAGAGAACAACAATGTGACTAATTCCTGTATATGGTAAACCAAAAAAGGTCAATTGACACAGTGAAGGGAACGTGCACAGGAAAAATTAGAAAATACATGATACTAGATTTTGACTCAGATCAAGAATTAATGCAGTATGACCTAAAACCCCCACAAAGGTATAAAATATTGTTCTGCAGCTTGCCAGACATAAAAAAAAGGGACATGAAGAAACACTACTTGATAAAGAATTACTGTTTCTCTGACTTGGCCAAGCATCCTCATTAGTTTTTCACCTCTACTTTTCTTTTAAATTAGGGTTTGGGGTTTTTTTTCAGCATTCTTGCTATCTTAATGGGGTTAGAAGTTCTGCAGAGTAACCTTGTTGCTATTGCACTCAGTTTTTGAACAGGAGTGATTTAGTTTTAACTCCAGGTGTCTTTAATCCTCCTTTTCTTTGGTGCCGATACTTTAGTCTTAGACAGTGATAAATGCATTTGATCTTTTGGAGAAGTCATCCCTGTGACACGTCTTGCCTTTCTCTGTTTACATGACCCAAATCCTTCATAATACTCTGTTTTCATCAGGTTGTGTTAAATTTCTGTTACAAGAAACGGGGATCTTCAACACACTTGATCATATTAACCTGAGGAGCTGAAACAGATGGGAAACAAGTTCTGTGCACTGTAGTTCAATCATCTTTGTTAGGAATTATGAATTAAATGTGGCAGCTTTATGCAACTCTTGTAGATAAGGACAAGCTCTAATCTTTGTCGCCTTCTGTATCTTGAGAGGCTCTTCGATTAAAGAGTACGTATATTTGTGCGAGCTATTAAAAGGCAGAGAAGCACTTTATATCCTCACATTTTTTTCTGGAGACAGCAGCTTTGTGTTGCTCCCTAGCAAATGTCACACTTCGCCATTCCCTACAAGTCATGGGTAGTAATCCTAAAGATGAGTGCAAAACTAGCTGAAAGAGAATTGGAGTGTGTTCATCACCCATAACTATTTTGCACTGAAGAGAAGGTTTCTTCCAGAAATCCTCATGAGTAAAACAGATCCCTAAGAGGATCATAGTTAGCAAAGAATCTCCTTCCCCATTTCCTTAGAGGGAACAATGCATGGAAAAAGGAAATTGTGCGATTACTCTTCTCAGAAGTCTGTCAAAGCCACCAAATATTGCTGAAGTATCAGCTGGTTTTTCATGGTGTCATTGCTTATTTTAAAAATTAAATAAGAGCAGAGCAGTGACTGTGCTGGTGTGGCTTTAACACCGGTGAGTGATAGCTGGGTGGCTAACGGTTGGACTTGATGAACTTCAAGGTGTCTTCCAACCACAATGATTCTGTGGTACAAGAGGTAGCTCCTCCCTTTTAAACAAGACCTGATAGCCATTAAAAACCCCCACATTTTCATGTTTTTCTTCATGGGGCACATTTCCCTGTGTCTAAAACTTTATATTCTGCAAAGCTGCAAGAGGAGTTTGTCCCACCCCAAGTGTCAGCTTGGCTCACCACAGATGACATAAATAAATGTATTGGAAGCAAGTTCAGTGTCTGCTGAGGTTTTAGGCTATAAGCTTAGTTATGGCAGGTGCTAATCCACAGAGATAACAAAGGTATCTATTTTTATTGATTTTTCTTTCAAGTAGCAAGCTGTCAGCAGATGATCACTGGGGAACCTCTGCAGGGTATTAATCATAAGCTACTGCTTCGGCACTAAGCCTGCTGCAAGTTCCCTGTGCTCTCTCTCCCTGGGTGTAGCAGTGGATGGATCCACAGTCGCTTCCATCAGTTAAATCTCATCATTCCTGAAAGCAGTCACAGACCCAGAAGGACAATGAAAGCCCTGAGAGGGGTCTTTGGCCCAGGCAGGAAATCTGCAGATGCAGGAGGTCATCGTGAGCTGCAGGGTGAGGTCTGGAACTGCAGCCTGAGGTAGTTCCAGTGCTGCTCAGCTTCACTCTACAGCTCCAAAGTACCCAGAGACAGACAGAGAAACGTGCTGGGGTACATAATTCCATGTGCTGTTTTCACGGAGTGAGAGCTGTTCTCACAACAGTCCGAGTCCCTCACATTCAGTGGTTCTGTGATGTTTTCTGCTTCTCTTTTCTAAGAAATGTTTTTCTTCGTGTGCCATTGTAAAAGCTGGCTGAAATACATGGCTACGTCGTATTTGGGCGGCCTTTAAAAACCTCACTTTGACTTAAAAAATTTGAAACAGCATTTGAAGTTTCATACTTGTGAACTTAATGAGTGAAAGTCCTTCTGGATGTGGCCAGCACACATCAAGAAATCGGACTGGGTGTCTGGAAGGGCACAGCACAAAATGCCTTTGGACAGTTGGCTTTCTTGCCAAGGAAATGTTAATGCATTGACTCTGGTTGACAGAAAGGAAAGCTCCAGTCATCCTTGTCTGGAAAGACACATTGCTTCATCCTGGTGGACAATATTTCCCCCGTAATTATCTTGGCCACTTTGTGGGGGGACAGAAGCCATCAATCCTTGGGAAACTCTGTGTACCAATTCATCCCTGGGAACATTCCAGGTGAGGTTGGCCAGGGCTCTGAGCACCCTGCTCCAGTCGAACTTGTCCCTGCTCCCTGCAGGGGGTTGGACTCGATGATCTTGAAAGGTCCCTTCCCACCTGAACCATTCCGTGATTCTCTGATCAGTGGATGTGACCATTCCCACTTCCACCTCAAATGTGAGATGTGCTTTTTCTGCCAAGATTTCTCAACTATTATGGGATACCTATTAGAAAGTAAAACAAATAAATACACACCCCCCCCCCCCCAACATCTTGTTGTCCACACAGGTTCTTTTTACCCCTGAAAAGCAGATGAGAGAGACCATGAGACACATGTGACATCTTCCTGCGTAGCTTAATGTGCTACTGGCAGCCGCCTGGACGCTGGGGCGATAAGGGTGGCAAAAGAGCCTGTCTAGAAGAGATTAGCCAGGGATTTGGGAGAAAGGAAGCCAAGTGGCAATCAAACTGGCTGAAGAAAACACAGGGAGCACAGAGAGGATTGTACAAGAAGCACCTGCCTGTCAAAGTGCTCCGAGTGTATATTTATCTCCATTAAACTATTTTCCATGAGTCAGACAGCACGGGTAGCTGAAAATTCAAGCACCCTCAGAATCCTTGGCTATCAGCTTGGCCCGGTGATCCAACAGCAGTAATTATCTATCATTGTACAAGAGCACCTGAAAGCTGCTTCTGGAACACTTTATGCTATAATAGAAAAGGAAAATTGTATCTACTGCTTGAAATTGCTGGGTGAGATTTTTCATGACTACCTCTGAGATATAATAGTTCTTCCCCCCCCCTTTATTCCTTTTCATTTCTGGCAGATAGACCCCAAAATAATCAGGACTCTTGATTGCAATCTGTAGGACATTGTCTTCAGTGATACATAACAATAAGCAGAGGATATTTATTGCCAGCTATAATACCATGCAGAACTTTATTTTAATAAGATAAAGTCAAGTAATTACCCTTTGCCTTCTCTTTAATTACAGGAGAAAGTTAAGACTAAATGCTGCACCTTAAGAATAATGAGTTAGGGTTTTCTTACTTCTAGTCTAAACTTTTTCTCTGGGTATTGTCTGGTATATGAAAGTCACAAAAGAATCACAGAAATACAGAAATGGAAGAGCAAGATTTTTAAAGGAGAGAATAATTTAGGGTACAACAACATATGAGCAGCTGAGTTTTGGTCACAACCCTGATGTTTTACATCAGCTTGTAAGTAATGAGTAGTTCACATTTTACTGATTTTTTTTCCTCCAACTTTATTTGGGGACTATTTTGCCTTATAGGAGACTTAGTTTATTCCAGCTACAAATGGACCCTGTTGTCTCTGTTGTCAGTGAGCATACCTAAAAAGCAGATGCACTCCCTAAAAACCAGTCCCATCTTGCAGCCTGTAACATAAGGTGGTAAAATAAGGGGCTGCGTTTGTAAGAAGAAATCAGAGAACCAAGAAGTGCTGTGTCCACCGTAGTTTTAATTTTAACTATGGATCTAGATACATTAAAAAAAAATTCTGGAAGATCAACACTTTTGATGAATAATGTAGCACAGAGCTCTAGTCAATCAACAGTTGGGTTTTCTTTAAGTATTTGAAACTCCCAAGGAGATACTGTTCATGGATTTCTAATGAAATTTTGGAGTCTGAGTCAGCAGATAGTTCCAAGCTCTCACTCATCAGTCAAAAAGCCATAATTAGCACCCTAATATCTCTACCTACTATGGTTGGTATGAATGGAAGAGAGGATGTCAAATCATCACAAACTTTTATGACAACAGATACGAGACACTGTCAGAACTTCCTCCAACACCTCCCTCCTTAAGACAAACCCATAAACTGGAAATGCTTATTAATTTACATGATGAACATGCTCCTTGCTCTGGAAAAACAAACCAAAGAATCCTCAATGGCTCATGAAAAAGCAAAAAAGAGAAAAAAAAAAGAAAGAAAGGGTTTTTATAAAGACAGAATGGCCTTCAAGAGGTCATTTAGAATCATCCATCCCTGATTCCCCTGTTCCCTGCTCTCACAGACCATTGCTGGAGCCTTGTCATGCTCACTGGACAGCTGCTGTCACTGCTTCACTTCACAAAGGAAAAGTTTTCCTCACATTTATGTGAGGATTGTTTTTCTATTATGGATCTTCCTGGCTGCAATTTAAACCTATTACCTCCACTGTCTACCCATTCTGGACACAAATAATAAATGATTCCCTTTGCTTGTAACAGCTTTTTCATATTGGAAGCTTGTTGTTACATCCCCCTCAGGTTCTTCTTCTTTTTACCAAGCCAGCTGCAGCTCTTTCTCTTTTCTCATAAATAATGCTTTCTAGATCTCCAGACAAACAATTGGTGCTTTTTTTTTAGTGCATCTTTCCAAGGTGCTTCTTGAAATAGCAAACGAGGTGAGGCCTCAACAATGAGAAATATTACTGAAGAATTTATTCCACTGGTCTGGCAAACATATTCCAGCACAATGACCTCCTCTCCACTGCCACAGTATTGAAAGGTTCATCTGCTTGTGATCCACAGTAATTCCCAGAGTCTCTCCTCACAGCAGCTGCCTACCCAGTTGTTTCTCACCTGTTCTTGTGAACATGATTGCTCTTTCTTTCACTGAAGGTTTTTCTTTTAAATAATAGAATCATAGAAGCATCTAGGTTGGAAAAAACCTTCAAGATCATTGAGTCCAATCATTAGCCCTACTCTGCTTCTGCACTGCTAAGCCATGTCCCTAAGAACCACATCTACACGACTCTTAAACATGGCCAGGGATGGTGACTCAACCACTTCCCTGGGCAGCCTGTTCCAGTGCTTGAAGAGTGTCAAAGATATTTGTTCAAACCACCTGCAAACATAGGTCTGAATTATAAAACATGCTCTAGCTTCCCAGATGTGGGTTGATGGTAAGTTTCATGCTTTTCATTCTCAACATCAGTAGTAAAAGGAGTGAACGTAAAAGACCTCACCTGTGACACGTATCTGCTGGATTTAGCCAGATGCTTCCTCCCAGTCTGACAGTGAACAAGCTGGTATCAATTCTCCAGGTACCATTATCCAACCAGTTCTTCACTGCAGATCCTGTGTCTTCACCTTCCCTCTGAGAATATCATCGGGGACTTTGTTAAGAGCCTTACTAGAGCCAAGATACAGAGCAGAACACAGGAACTGTTAGAGAAGGAAATCAGATTGGTTTGGTCCGACCTGCTAATAGAAGTGCAGTTGGCTGCCACTCATCTTTTTCTTAGCTTCTATATGCTTACAGATATTTGATATCATTATTCATGCCAGTTGTTTTTTCATGGCATTGAAGTTTAGAGGTCTGACCTATGATTTACTGAATTCTTCAACAAAAAAAAAAAGTTTTGTGCATATATATGTATTTAATCTTCTGTACCGTGCCTACTTTTCACCTTAATCATAGACTGCTTTAGGCTGGAGCCAATCTTTCAAGGTCATCTGGTCCAACCCCCTGCAGGGAGCAGGGACATCTGCAACCAGAGCAGGGTGCTCAGAGCCCCGGCCACCTCCCCTGCAATGGGGACAGGGATGGGGCAGCCACCACCTCTCTGGGCAGCCTGGCACAGGCTCTCCCCACCCTCACACCAAAGAAGTCTTTCTTCCTTTCAGGGATTGGTGTGGCTCAAACC
This sequence comes from Chloroceryle amazona, assembly GCA_027560015.1. Classification (NCBI taxonomy): domain Eukaryota; kingdom Metazoa; phylum Chordata; class Aves; order Coraciiformes; family Cerylidae; genus Chloroceryle; species Chloroceryle amazona. The sequence goes on from JANHFX010001350.1 coordinate 11,905, forward strand.
TTTACAGTCAGGCCAGGAAAGCAGTATTAGGACAAACTTTGTGTAAAGCGAGTTTACAGCTGAAACAAAATATTTCTACTCCAGTGCTACACCCTCCAAACCATTCGCCTCCCGCATGAACAGAACTCACAGACAACTGAACTTGAAAAATGCTCGTGGAGTCATTAATTTGATTTCTTCAATTTGTATCCATAGTAAAGAGATCTGCTTAATTGCAGAGTCACCTTTGTTGTTTGGTTGAACAAAAAGAGAAAGAGAAGAAAAAGAAGTTTCAGAGAAAATGAAAACCATGCAAGGAAGGAATAATAATTCAGGTCAAGTTGAAGTCTGGAGTCTGTTGGAAGACGAGTGTTTGGTTTTGTCTCAAGGTTGCTTAACCTTTTTTCTTAACTCCCACTCTTTTTCAGTTACTTATTTCAAAACTAAAAGGCCATTTCAAGACAAGAAGATGAACTCTTTCTTTTGAAAAAATGTCAAAAGCATTTCAAGTGTTCAGACATTAGAACATTTTAATGTTTTTGAATAGACTCTTTTCCACTTCTTTTGGCTGAAGGCATTAGCCCACACAGTCTCTTCAGCACTGCATGTAATTGTGAATTTACTATTTGATAAAGAAAAGAAACCAAACCACAACCCAAAGATAGCTGCTATGGAAAAGCACTAGATTGCCTGGGTAATATTTATTTGTTGGAATTGTGGAGCTTTAGGCTTTACATCTAGAGAGTACTGAGGAACTTCTATTTTTAAACCAAATTCCTTGAGATGTGTGGAAACTCTGTAGATTCTGAAGACTTAAACTGTTCACGTTGTTCTTTCTCATAAGAAAAGAACCAACTTTGTGTTCCTGATAAACAGCATGCAAGAAAATGCAGAAGACTTCGGTGAGAGAAATCTTCCCCAAATCCTAAAAATTAGGATTCCCCCCCCATCTCCTCTGCCCTGGTGAGACCACCTCTGGAGTACTGTGTCCAGTTCTGGGCTCCCCAGTTCCAAAGAGACAAGGGCCTGACTGTGAAAGTTTGGACCACACCAATCCCTGAAAGGAAGATAAGGAAAGACTTCTTTGGTGTGAGGGTGTGGGAGCCTGTGCCAGGCTGCCCAGAAAGGCTGTGGAGTCTCCTGCTCTGGAGAGATTCCCAACCCACCTGGACCCTGCGCTGCTGGGCCCCCTGCTCTGGGTG
>JANHFX010001351.1:0-65288 GCA_027560015.1 Chloroceryle amazona
ACTGCTCCCACCACCCCAGCCGGCAGTGTCGGGTTGTATGCGGACTCTGTTTCAGGGTGTTTCTTTGTACCATTGAACTTTCTCTTGTTTTGTATTTCTGACTTGAGTCCCTTGTTGTTTTGCTTTTCAAACCATTACAGATCTTCAGTGCCAGATAGTGGCACTCCTCCTGATTAGTATCAACCCAGAAATTATATCCTGACCCAGTAGTCTGGCTTGCTGCAAGAATAACCCCTGTTCATAATTGTTCTTAAAATATTTGTCTTTAAACATGCATTGCTCATTCTGTCTCCTCTTGAGAGGAACCAGATGTCACCTCATTTCAAGTATGCAGAATACTTCTTCCACCTTTCTTCTTCCTTTATTGTAGCTACCCTGCTTCAACATAGCAGAGGAGAAAAACTGGTGACCAGAAACACTGTAGCAGAACTGGGCAAGTGGAGAAAGCAAACAGATTACTTCCTGGTAGTCAAAATAAGATGTGATTGAAATTGCTTACAATTATACTCTACAAAGTGCTTGTGCAAGGGGAGGGAAGAAAAACTGAAGACCTCTTATCTTGCAACAACACTTTGATAGACATTTCACTTTGTAATAACTTTTTTATATAACAAATTGATACAAGTGCAAGCTATCTGTTTAAGATTTGCTGCAAACCTTTATCAGCCTGGTGAGGAAGGCATAAAAAACGCTGCACTTGGATGTAGCAAAGTGAGGGACAGAGTGATTGAGTAATTGATTACTTGGATAGCCTTCTAAATGAAAGCATGTTTTCCTACTCCTCTACATCTTCTAAGGCATTCGCTCTCTCATCCTCTCATAACTTATAGAAAGGGTCAATCTCCAAATATATAGCTATTTTAAGAATAATTTGGCCTCTGGCTGGACTACTTTAAGAAGAAGACTGGAGAAAAATGCTTGTTTGGCTGATACAGGAGAAGCAAGCCCTCTTTCCTGCATTCATCTTTATTAGGCAAACCTAAAGGTCCAAGAAAATGCCAAAATGGAAAGCTACAGTATGAAGTGATCTGAAAAAAAAATGCCTCCCTAGCTTGCCACCTGAGAAAACCCAAATTCTTCCAGTTCAGCTTCCAACAATTGTTTGTTCACTGAACAGGCACATAAGTCATTGCAGGAGCCCAGAGGCTTTTTCAGACCACTACCCTGCATGGGATTCTGGTGTTCCTGGTGTCAGCTCTGTCGGAAGCTTTGCCCACGCACTGCATATGCATTGAGGTTTGTGACACACCATGGGAATGAGCAGCATCAGTGAGGTTCCTTCCACTCAGCTTTTGGAGCTGAAAAAGCCCCCAAAATATTTTATTTTAAAGTCACTTTAGCACCTTGATCTTACTCCCCGCCACACTTACTCACCAATCCCTAGTGAGCTGAAGTCACATAAGGGAACTGAGATCACATTTAGTAAGAATATATTACATCTTATTTGTTAAAAAGGCACAACTTGAAATTTACAAGCCACCGTCATAACACATTCAATTGTGAAGGCCAATGCTCTTCACCTCCAGTTAGTAAGTTGATTCATTTACCTGATAATTTTTCTACAATTTCCTAGAGAATATACTACTGTTTCCTGCTTGCTAGAGGGCTGTAGCACTTCTCTAGCTAAGCATAGTATCAAGGAATAGGTCTACAATACCAACTGCCTCATAACCTCCTGCCATCTCTTCAGCCAAGCCTATAACACAAGGCACAAACACAAAAACATCACTGCACCCCTTCTGACCAGGCGACTGCCCAGAAAAAAATGTTTTTAAAAGCACTACTTACTGACAAACTGCTTTCCTGTAACATCATCTGACAGTTGCACTCCCAGACCAAGCAGTTAGAGGCACATTTGGGCTGGAGATTGGTTATATTCCCTGGCTTCTGTTCTCATTGGCTGCTATTGATACAACTCAGCTGATTTCAGTAAAGCTGCTCACCTTGCCCTCCTATAGCTCGTTGCCTAATAAATTCCTAGAAAAGTGTCATTGCCCCAGAACTTTATCCAAGCCTGAACATAGCTCTCAACAGCCACAACTGATTTTTCCTTGTTTATTAACTGGTTGACCTGCAATATATAATGCAGTAAAGCAAGCTGTAAATGCATTGGGTTGTTTTATAGCTTCTCTGTGGAATGTCTTAATTAGTATGCCTGATATTATATTAACAAAACTAAAGTGATTAAAAAATATTGGTAGAATTATGTCTTTTGCAGTATGATCATTCATATTTTCATGTGGTTCCAGGAAGCTTTTTATGACTAAGAGGAAAAGAGGAGGAAGCTCCTATGGCAAAATGTTCCTTGATCTAGTAAAATGAAGCTGATGAAGGGTCAGAAAATGTTCCACCTCTCTTGACTTCCTTTGGGCACTTTTACAGTATTGTATTCTCTGTCCAACAAAAGCAACATCACCTATGTCTCAATGAGAAATGAGTTATTACTCTTCTGTTTCAGACTGATACTGCTGTTATAGATTCACTGCCACATGAGTTCCTGCTATAGGCAAACCATCTTTTTTTTTTTTTTTTCCTGCTCAGGAGTAGAGCTTCCCAGCAAGTGATAATGATGCTGTCTTCATCACCTTTATTTCTGTAATTCCTTCCATGGTGGCTTGATGGTGCTGCTAATATTGACAGTTTTGTGGTTTGCCAGATATTGAAAATTCAGTGCAGACTTATTTAACTTTTAAAAAGAATATGCAAATGGTTCCACACGTGCCCTGTCTTACTTTAATTAATGGCTCTGTTTAGCACTATGTGTCAGAAAAAAATAATTATTTCTCTACCTGACACAGTATTGTCTAGGACTGTCCATCCTAGATTAGTTCAGACAGCAGTAATCTCTAATGAACTGTGCATAGTATCATGTCCATTTCTTCTCAGTAATACACTATGGCTTAAAATGTAATACATAAAAGCTATTGAGCAGCTTCTTAATGAATTTTGTCTTTGTCACAGTAAACTCATCTCCAAAACATCAACCTTTTCTCCTCTATGATAAGTATGCATGTCAGTGTTAACTACCAGGTAAAACAGAACCTTCATGTCTTGGGACCGTGTTCCACCACAGGGAAGCACTGAGCTGTGAGGATACCTGGTGCATGTGTAACCTTGTCTGTGCATGGGTAACCTTGGAAAGAGTCAACCTGAACTTTGTAGCTGTTAAGAAGTTAACTGTTAAGAAACCAAATCTTCAGGGATCACAAGGGAAAGACAAAACTTACTATGGATATTTGAGGAATTTGTGAGATTGTGTAAAGTTTAGCCTAGAGGATGGACAAAGGCTGGGAGGGGAAGCATCAAGGTGGGCTGGGGAAAAACAAGTGAGGGAAAAAGGAAAGGAAGAGAGACAGAAGTGACCATCATGTGTAGACAAGATGGCAGTCAGTGCACTTGCCTGACCACAGCAGTCAGTCCCATTGTCTCCTTAAATCCTATTTCCATTTTCTCAACTTTGCCCTAGTTTCTTGATATGCATAGAGCAGTATGTGTGCGATTTCAAATGTTTGGTAAAACTTCAAACTGGATTAGCCTGTGACTTGGACACCAGAAACTGGAAAAGTCCAAGGCTGGAGCTGGGATAAACAGGCAAGACTGTAGAGGGACTTAAGGTCTGGATGAGGGTCTGTGTGTATTTAAATCAAGAGAGTGGAGTGTCTGAAGGCCAATTTGCAAAGTTCAGTCCTGGTGAGCTGGTGAAGAGGAGCAGGATCAGGCACCTGTGCTGCTGTTGTTGATACTCCTGTGTGATTGCTGATAAAGGCATCTACTCTGAATTACTGTATGCGCTTGGCATTGTGTGTATTCTATAGTGCCTTTTTTCATTTTCAGAGTTCAGTCAGTCTCACTGTTGGTTGCATCTGCCAGTGGGAACAACAGCAAACAAGACCAGGGAGGACAAATCCTCCAGATCTTAAGTCCATCATATTCGATTTCACTTAACAAGGTCCTGTCACACCTGCCTTTGTCATGTCAGATCAATAAATACTATGGGACCAACTGCAGTGTGATGTGAAAATATCTGTGAAATTACCTGAAGTCCTGGGGATTTTTCTAACTCTGCCTTCATGCTTTTCCTTCCAGATTTAAACAGCTCTCCAGGAACTGACCCATTTCTGCATCTCAACTGTCAATGCTCCCCATTCTAGAAGGGCTTGTGTCAAGCACAGTGATGGACTCTGCACTCCTGGACATTTAATCAACACTGTAGCTGAATGTTATGCCCTTCCAAGCAGAGGAGCTCTGAAGAGTGGAGGGTATAGCCATTCATGTAACATCTATACTGGGAAATAAAATATCCAGAGATTTTCTTTGGAATGGAGACCAAATGACACAGTCATGCTGGCCTCCATAGAGCATACCTCATCCCAAACGGGGTGTGATCAATTCCAAAATGCCTGTTAGAACTGTTTACTCATCCCTAATAAACCCTGCATTGTAGTAAGCATTATGTGGAAAAATCTTCATTGTCTTGGATACATCAAGAAGCATGACAGTGGTTGCATAGCAAAGGTGATCATGGGACTATAAATATGCCTGCAACCTTCCTCATTTAGCTTATAGCATAGATGAAGCCTTGGGGAGTGTGTGTGGTATCAGGCCAAAGCAAAAGGTCAACTGATACTATTAAGTACAGTCAGTATCAACTGGCTGTAGATGCTGTCTCTGCAAAGGACCAGCTTGAGTCCCGTAAAGGAGTCTGCACAAAATGATGCAAAGAAAGAGCATTTGGACATAAGCTAATCCCAAAATAATACAGCTTTATTCCTATAGTGCTCTGCCTGAGCATGAAAACTACTCGAGTGGGCTCTGCATATAGCCATCACAGGTTCCTTTGTATCCATAACTAAGCTACAACCTAAAAATCCACTCATTAGAGAAAAGTTACCTAGATCTTATTGCCAGCAGCTATAAATAATTCCATTTGAGCTGAAGCAGTGTCAGTCGGTGCTTTGTCAGAAGAAGGACAGCTCAAGTCTTGTCTTTGCCCTTGCATTTAACTCCTGGAGGCTGCTGTTGTGCAGCTTCTTGCAACCACAACACTTGTGGAGTTTCTGCTTTCCTCAGAGAATATATAAGCTCTGAAAAATCATTAGTTAATTATAGAAACCAATTTCAAAATTGCATATAGAAATCCTTACCTAAGTTAACACCCCTAATCATTAAACATTAAATAGGTTATAAAAAGTCTAATTTCTTTTTTTCCCACTTCTTCTGTTATCTCTTTTTCTCCAGCTGACTTCTTAAGCAATGGAAGGAGGCCAAGAGGCTTGACTTTCTCCTTTTCCTGCTCCAGTATGGTTTTGCCTTATTGAAATTATGGTATTTAAATCCTATCAAGTCATGTTCAAAATAGAGCATGGAAACCTTTGCAGTTAATACTGGAAAAACATTGCTTGGACTGCAAGCACTTTGGGTATAGACTAGCCTGTTGCTTCATTGGTTTTTTAGGTGATATTATAATAAAAACAGTAAAATAATTTTATAGACAAATTTAAAGTTTTCTTTAAACTTGTTGTATTCTCTCCATCTTTGACAGAAGCAAATGAAGAGGGCTGGAAAATTGGCAATTTTTCCTGTTTGTTATTTCATGATACTTCCCAGCGTAAAGCTTCTGTGCTGAATTGTTGGGTTTGTTGCTTTGTTTAAGACACTGCATATTAAATTATCTAGCCTTAGTTTTATTCGCTGTGTCACTTTTCTGTGAAGGATGTACAAATATTTAATTTTTTCTCTGCAATGAGAAAACTGACTCTTGTCAATAGCACTGCATATTTAAAACATCTAATATATTTAAAAGAGTGCTGACAAAAATCTATATATTAAGTCCTTGAAGTGATCTTACATTTAGCTCATCATTTGTGGTATCATGCTGCTATCAGTGGAGTTGCTCGTGTTGAATACATGCCAATTCTACAAATAGTCCTTTTCATTACTAGTGTTTCAGGATGATAACCCTGTTTTACAAATGGGCAATCTTATATCCAAGAGGAAGCTGGCAAAAGAGCTACAAAAAAAAATCAGGAGACCTGGGTTTCACTCCTAGACACCCTGTCCAATTACATGCAATTTTTTCGTTCCATCTCTTTCCCATTAGGTCTTCTAGTGTATTGCCTTGGTAAAGTACACAAGCACACATTTTGGGAAAACAAGTGCTGGCATGCAGATAATAAACCTCCTTTTACATTAGGCTTCTAATTTGACAAAAGTGTTATTAAATGTCTTCAACACTGAAAAATGAGTAATTATTAGGACAAGACTATGATTTGAGGTACTGCAAACTATAAACAGTTATAAATGCTTATGCTATTAGGGACCTTAATTTATACCTACTGAAAAAATTAGTTGCACTGCCCATTAATCATAGAAATATATGTAGTGTATCTATTATTTTAATTCTTTGCTTACGTTAAAGTGTTGGTTTTGTTTTGTGTGGTTTTTTTTTAATTTATTAAGAATTAGGTCTCCATTCTCTTATCTACAAAACTGCAGCATTGGATTGGAGTGGACGACTGCTAGGCTGCTTTTCCTATTTCTTTCATGCTTGAAATAATTTCCTGGCTTATTATATTTGTATTAATAAGGAATGTAATGAGAGAGTGATACTTCCCTTTGACACTCTTAATTACTTGCTTTGAAAGTGAAGTGGGGGAGGAGCACATGGATATCTTCCTATGAGACTGCAGACCAGGTAGAGTAGCTTCTGGGCTGCTTGGTGGAGTAAGCTGCCTGCTTGCTGAATTATCATCAGTGAGCCCTGGATGCAATGCCCAGAAATGCAAAGCCATCCCTCTGCACCCAGTGAAATTTCAGACAAACAGGTGTCCACTGGCAGTGAATAAATGTGATTTCATGTGAGGACAAAACTTTGCTGTTCCCTCAGCAGTAACTATCACACTGCATGCCAGGAAGGGTGCAAAGTCAAAGCTTTGGGAATTGGCTCCATTTTGCACAGCAAAGCTGCTCTCTAGCCACAGTGTTCAGGCTACCGGCCTCTGCCACCAAGCCAATGTGTGCCTTCCCCTGTGGGTCAGGTGAATGAAGAATGTCAGTGGATCTGTCTTCACACCACAGGGAGAGCTGTGCACAGTTTGAGGCCTAGCAGACTTGCAGCAACCTTCTTCAGGTGCCCAGGGCCCCAAAAAAGAAACATACCCCATGGTGCTGAGCTATCTGAGGCTTTGTCTTTGACTGGGGACTTGTCAGGGCTAAGAGAGAGGGCTATAATATAGGAGCAATAGAAGCGTATTTGACACAACTGGTGGAAAAACATGGTGCTGGCCATCACAGGGCAGAGTATTAAGTGTTGGCACCTTCCTCACCCTGAGTGGGAGTGTCAGTTTTCCTCTCTGACTGATGGGAAGAAAATGAGATCAGAAAATGATGGAAAGAAAACACCTCTTTCTTCCTTTCCCTGTATTGGACGCTTGAAAAGAGGACTGCATTTTACTCTTCAGAGCTAGAACCTCCTGTTTAATATTTAAACTCTAGAAACACAGCCAGACTCGACCTGCATTCACTCACAGAGTTAGCAGAGCAAGAAGCCAAAAGCATTCTCTCATGTGGGGAATGTCCCTCCTACCTTTCACTCCCATTTTGTTGGTAAATTCATCTATCATTATATTGCAAGCCACTCAGTCTTGCTAAGCAACTTACAAGGGTGAAAGCAATAAAATGACAGCTGAAATTCAGTGCAGACAAATGTCATCATCCACATCCACAGAACAATACTCTGAATGTCATATATAAAATGATGGGCATGATGTTCATAGATAGTTGTATCTCAGGACTTGAGGGTTACAACAGACACTTCTATGACAACCCCACCTCGGGGTACTGTAGTAGTCAAAAAGCACATAGAATACCAGGAAAACATTAGAGAGCAAAACAGAGAAACTTCTTTTGCCACAATGTGAATCCCAGGTTTAACCACATGTTGACCATTGTTTTCAAGTTCTTTTGTTTTGTAGGAATACTGGAGCAACATCATTGGAGGCATTGGATAGATTCTTCATGAGGAATGCCTGACTATGCTGGGACTTTTTACTCTGGAAAAAAGACATTGAAAGGGGAGTACCTAACAATCTATCAGTCAGGAGTGGAACAGAGAGTCAAAAAAAGGAAGACTGATTGCTGTCTTCACCTAAGCAAAAGCTAGAAGAATCCAGTGGTGCTAGTGGTAGTCAGATTCAAAATGATCAAAAGGGTTCACGTGACACGTAATAGAGTTCTGGCACTCATTGCCGAAGAATGGTCATCTGGCCTCCAAGAGAAACTGTAAAGTGGTTGGAAAAGAAACCCACTGAGGCTTAATAAATATTCAGAAACCTCATTTGTATTAGGTCAGAAAGTCCGTGACTGGAAAGGTTTGAGAGTAGGATAGTGGGGGGACTGGGAAGACACATGTTTTATATATTTTTTTATTTCTGTTCTTATTCTTCTCAAGGCTTCTAATTTTGGTCAATGTTGGAGCATGGATACTGTGCTATGTTGTTTTTTGCCCTAACCCAGTTATGTCTGCTGTTATGTTCTTAACCTTTCTTACAGATGTCAAATTACTAAAATCCCCCTATTTCCTCTAGCAGCACATCCTACAATTTTAAGTGAACAGTTGCTGCCTCTCTGTCTTTGGGACTCCACACATCAAGTATGGCTGCTCCTGATGCACTGGAGTCAAGGGTAAGGCAAAGGACAGGATATGAGATGCCAGAAGACTGGGTACCATGACTGTGATGTCTACCTGACCTTTAGACTTGGATATAGACTATCTTTTGTGGCTCTTAATGGAGGAGAAAGCACTTAACTCAAGGACTCGAGCTACTCATAGTTTTCCCTGAAAGCAGTCCAGTTCCACACCAGACACATGCGATGTTTTGAGTACTGACTCAATCTAAGCAGACTGGGATCTTACATAGTGAGGTAAAATCATAAACAAATTTGTCTGCATGGAGGGCTCTAAACAGAATCTATGCTCATGTAGCCTACGGGTGGCTGATGACAAGCTGCCTCAACCAAGAAGCCTGTTGCGTCTGACTGTGGCCTCCTTCAGGGTTGTTGCTGGTCATCAGCAGTTCCTATAGATGTACATGTACATAAGCAATAGGTCAATAACCTGTCCTGCTGCTTTTGTTCAGGTGCAAGGAAGGAGAGATGAGTCCACATCTCTCAAAAACCTGAGGGATCACAAGGGTCTCATCCCTCTTGTCCCACTTTGTTCAGCTTGGCTCAGGTCCTCTTCCATTTTTTTCCCTTGGAGCTTCCAAGGAGAACTCTGTCCATTCTGCCTTTGATCCTGATCTGTGAGTGCCTGAATCCAGAATCCAGCTCCCAAACACATCTCCTGTCTGCTGTGGGACCCAGTCTCGTGCCTGCTCCACAGCATCAGTACTGATGGTGACATAACCACCATCAGGGGGTTGGGTTCGATACTGGTTTTGTATATATTTGTACATATTCTATTTTTATTATTGTTATTATTCTCATTAAAGCTGTTCTAATTTCCTTTTCTAATCACTAAGTGTCTCTCCCTTATTCCTTTTCTCTTCCCCTTTGGGGAGGAAGGGGGGTTAACAGAGAGCATGTGTTATAGTCCTAAGGGGCCACCCTGACCCTCAGCCATGACACTGGGTCATGGCTAAATGCCTCCTCATGATAAGCAGAGGTAGAAGCAGAGAAGAAGGAACCTTTTCCACAGGTTCCCACCTTCTGCATCCAGTTCCCCTTCCACTACTATTATTATTCCTAAGTGGTACATTTTTTTCTCTTGCTTTCCATAGCTCTCAACTACAAATATATTTGAAAACTCCATTATGATTACCTCGAATCAGCCCTGCAATTTGACTTCTGATATTTCATATTACTCCTAAATGACATTTTTAACTCATTTCTGTCTATTTCTGTAGCTCTCTACAACACTGCTTTCTACAGGATTATTTACATTTATTTATTCATTTATTCATTTATTTAGTATATAACCAGGAAGACAGTTTAACTGTGGATAAATGCAGCTGTTTTCTTGTAATTCTCTCACACCTCAGCCTTTGATGTTTTTGTCACCACTCTTAAATTGAACTGGATGGGTGCTCACTTGAGAGAAATCTGAAAGCTGTGGGGGTGATAGTTTTGCAAATTCAGTGAGTGACAATTCTCACTTTGAATTAGTAGTAAACCATTGTTTCAGGGCACCTTGTTGTGTTTGTAAGCACCATGTTTCTAAATGTGCTGCTTTTTTTGGGAAAAAAAAGAAAAAGCAGAAGTGGAAGCCCCTTAAGAAGTCATATAAGGCAAAGCTCTTTTTTAGACTGTCAACAATAGTCTTGCTTTAATGCTGAGAAGTCTCCATATTAAAAGAGTCAACTTCTGTTTTGATTATTTTTTTGAAGCAGACCATTTTTTTTTTGCACAATGTAGACTAGTAAAAGACATGTTCACCAGTGCTGAACAAAAAAGATTTTATTGGGATGTTGTCTATCAGAATCATAGAATCACAGAATCATTTCAGTTGGGAAAAACCTTTAAGATCATCAAGTCCAACCATTAACCTAACACTGCCAATCCCATAACTAAACCATGTCCTTAAGCACCTCATTTACATGTATTTTAAGCACCTCCAGGGATGGGGACTTTATTACCTCCCTTAGCAGCCTGTTCCAGTGGCTAACAACCATTTCAGTGAAACAGTTTCTCCTAATGTCCAATGTAGACCTCCCCTATTGCAACTTGAAGCTGTTTCCTCTTGTTCTATCAACTGTTACTTGGAAGAAGAGACCAACCCCCACCTGACTATAACCTCTTTCAGGGAGTTGTACAGAGTGATAAGGGCTGCTCTGAGCCTCCTCTTTGTCAGGCTAAACCACCCCAGTTCCTTCAGACGCTCCTCATAAGACTTGTGCTCTACACCTCTCATCAGCTTCATTCCCCTTCTTTGGACACACACCAGAACCTCAATGTCCCTCTTGTAGTGAGGGGCTCAAAACTGAACACAGTATTCTCAGTGCTGCCTCACCAGTGCTGAGTACAGGGGGACAATCCCTTCCCTTGTCCTTCTGGCCACACTGTTGCTGATACAGGCCAGGATGCTGTTGGCCTTCTTGGCCACCTGGGCACGCTGCTGGCTCGTATTCAGCCAGATGTCGACCAACACCCTCAAGTCAGGTCCTTTTCCACCAGGCAGCTTTCTTGCCACACCTCCCCAAGCCTGTAGCATTGCATGAGGTTGTTGGGACCCACACAGGACTCAGTACTTGGCCTTGCTGAACCCCATACAACTGGCCTTGGCCCATTGACCCTGCATGTCCAAGTCCCTCTGAAGAACCTTCCTACCCTCAAGCAGACCAACACTGCCATTCAGCTTTGTATCATCTGCAAACTTAGTGAGGGTCCCCTCGATCCCCTCATCTGGATTATTGATAAAGATATTAAAGAGAACAGCCCCCATACTGAGGCCTGGGGAATACCACTTGTGACTGACTGCCAATAATTACTACTAATACAGTAAGTGTCATAAAATGCCTATGGAATTTGATTGTGTTCTTAAGCAATATTAAGACAGCATAATGAATCATTCCAGAATCATGGAAGGTCAGAATTAATCTTGCACCCTTTGTCTTCACTTAGTTTATATATGAGTTCAACACATCCTTCCCCAGCTTGGGCTGAAATTGACACAGGAAACTCCAACAGGCAGCCTGGAAAAAGTTCAGAGATGATCCAATTATATATCTGGAAAACTGGTAGGAAAATAAATAATGGCTTTAAAGTCCTTTCCTGTCCTCATTATTGCTAGTGTGGTAAAGTGTGTCCACCAACACCACATGGTCTCCCATTAGCCCAGGACTGAGGAGTGCTCCCTGGGTGCTGGCAAGTTTGCTATTTTTTGGGTCACAGTACTACATGCAAGCCACACCAGCTAGGAGTGAGCTGGGGCTGCAGCCAGGACCGCAGCATCCTCTGACACATGTGGAGGTGGCCTTTGGCTGAGGGAGACAGATGCCAACTCTCTGGCCTTGTACTCTGATTGATGTGCCCCTCAATGTGACAAATATCCAGCATGTGAGCAGCCACCACTTAGCAGGAGTGACAAAGAGAAACCCACTTGCTGACTGAGAGTAAACAGCCCATTGGTGGCTAATTTTGTCTCTGTGTAGAAGCTGAGCTGATTTAGGCCTCTCAGCAGCTTGGATGAGTAGCCACTGTGAATTGATGGTAGTGTCTGTTTTGTTGCTTCTCTTTGCTTGCTCTTAACGATTTCACCTAAAGAGCTGCTGCTTTTGCACAACAGTTACTCCTGCTGCTCTGAGACAAAAAGGTTCCCGGGGTCAATTCCTTGCCGGTCTTGCAAGCTTCATTTAATGCTTTCCCACTTGGTTGCTTTCCTGCGTTCTTTACCACTTGTATTTTGCCTTGTCATCTTGATGTACCCTTACCAGACACTCTACTACTTTGGGGAAACTGTCCAGTTTTGCGGTGAGAATAGGAACTGGAAATAAAAGGGCACATGTACTAATTAGCTCGGACAAGATCTTGTTCTATGACCTTGGTGAATCATGAAGTGCCCTTGTGCTATTGTTTTCCTTTCTAATATTAAGAGAGAACAACAAATCCTTGCATACCTAGAAGAGGTATTGTGAGGCTTATTACTCCAAATATTTTTAAAGTGCTCTGAGACTGGGAAGTGGGAGAAACATACTTAAGAGCTAATTACTGACACCAATTTTGCTGTTGTTTATTAGTTTTAGTTAATAATTAGCACCAGCATAAATTCATTGAGATATGTCAACTCCATTTACTAGCATTAAAGAAACTAAGACATGTAATGCAGTAAGGTGTCTCCCACAAGAAGAAATTCCCTTCTCACACAAGCCAGTATATTGTTCATGAGGACAAGCTACTGTTGACCCCCAAAAATGGCTGAGGTGCTATTCTGTGTATAAAAGTCTCACAGGAACTTAACAAATTCTGTATAAAAGTTAACACTACTTTGCACTAAGAACTCTTAATATAAAGGATTTCTGTTTTTCACATAGCTTTATAATCAAAAAAGCACATAACATTATTTGTGTGAATCACTATTAACTACCATCTGTCTGCATCTGTTTATTTTACTTTTTCTTTCATTAAACTTATATGACAGCAAAACTGGCCAAACTTCTTCAACTTAAATGGTTTTTGGGAAATATCTGAGGATACTGATATTAATCTTTGGTTCAATCTGTTATACCTAGTTCTTTGTTTATGGAATGGAGAAAGGAAGAAAATTATGCAAAGCAAAAAATAAAAATCTGGCATTTTCTGAAGAATTTAAACTTAGGTTTCCTCATTAAAAAATAACTTTCTGGGGTTTATTTTTTATTAAAATGTGTTTATAAATGCTTTATATTTGAATAGATGTTAACTTTGATGCCAGTGAAACACTTTTAAATTCTCTTTTGGAACTGATAATAAACCAGGTTGTGCAGCTTTATGACAAAAAAAGATGATAGATGAGATTACAAAACCTTTCTCATTTTAAGTGCAGAATAGCATGTAACTTTCTAAAGAATCGTTACTGATGAGCTGCTTTGAGTTTTCAATAAGATCCATCTTGCCACTTCATAGAATCTTAGAATAGAATCATAGAATTGTTTTGATTAGAAGACACCCTTCAGATAATCAAGTCCACCCCTTAACCCAGCACTACCAAGTCACCACTAATTTATGTCCCTTAAGCACTACATCTATACTTCTTTTAAATACCTGCAGGGATGGTGACTCATGGATCACTTCCCTGGACAGCCTGTTCCAGCACCTCACACCACTTTCTGTGAAGAAATTTTTCCTGATGGCCAACCTAAACCTACCATGGCATAACTTGAGGCTGTCTCCTCTTGTGTTATCCCTTGTTACTTGGAAGAAGAGACCGACCCCCACCTGACTATAACCTCTTTCAGGGAGTTGTACAGAGTGATAAGGGCTGCTCTGAGCCTCCTCTTCTTCAGGCTAAACCACCCCAGTTCCCTCAGACGCTCCTCATAAGACTTGTGCTCTACACCTCTCATCAGCTTCATTCCCCTTCTTTGGACACACACCAGAACCTCAATGTCCCTCTTGTAGTGAGGGGCTCAAAACTGAACACAGTATTCTCAGTGCTGCCTCACCAGTGCTGAGTACAGGGGGACAATCCCTTCCCTTGTCCTTCTGGCCACACTGTTGCTGATACAGGCCAGGATGCTGTTGGCCTTCTTGGCCACCTGGGCACGCTGCTGGCTCGTATTCAGCCAGATGTCGACCAACACCCTCAAGTCAGGTCCTTTTCCACCAGGCAGCTTTCTTGCCACACCTCCCCAAGCCTGTAGCATTGCATGAGGTTGTTGGGACCCAGGTGAAGGACGTTGTTGAATCCAGCTTGGCGTTGTTGAACCTCATACGACTGGACTCAAAAGCCTCCACAGGAGTCTCTGTAAAACAGGGGAGAGAAAATTTAAAACCATATCTACCCATATTTTTTCACAAAAGGTTGATATTGCATGCTTTAATAAATATGCTAATGAACAGCATTTAGTGAGGAGTAGTACCTTCCTACTTTTGAGGAAGACATCTGATAAGAGAGCCTCCTGCTACAGTGAGGAATGGAACTGAACATCCATAGATAGTCAAACTAGTCCTTGAAAGGTAATTCACTGCTCTGCACAACACCAGAATAAGACACAGCATTCAAATACTCAGTTGAGCTTTATGTCTGATACTATAAATAGTCCAAAGACTTTGACATGGTAGTCTGAAGAGGGGTGAATTTCACCCAGAGTGAATGAAAAGATCAGGATCAGCATATATCACATATATCTGACTAGCTATACCAAACTGAGCTTATCCTTTCCCAAAACATTCCTGAGTCCACCTATCCATTATCTTACTTCCAGGTTTACATGAAATTAGCTCTTTCAAAATAAGGAGACAGAGCAAGCTGTTGGTTTTTCTTATTGCCTAGGTAAGTGTCCTCAGGTATGTGGCTCAGCATCATGAATATATTGATTATCATTTTTGATCTGTCATGATTACAAATTACAAATCCCTTTAGTTCCCTTACTTATAAGATGAGATACGCACATGAATACTCTTGAAGCAGGATTTCCTTGAATTGATTTCTATATTAGGCATTGGCTAGTCTGGGGAATTTCCCTACAAAAATAAATACTCTTTAAAGAAGATGGCTCCCTTAATCTGTACAATGATATGCAGTGAGAATCTTCCTCCCAAGCCTGGACAACAGAGACACGTTGATTGTACTAACCTTACCTTGTCATAATCTGTCACATCCACTTGCCATGCAAACTCTGTGTGTGACTGGGAACCATTTACACTAGAGGTGGCTATGGACTGTCCCTGGATGGCTTTGGGCTTTGAACACTAATGCCTGCTAAAGAGGGATGGACTTCCCACACAGCTGCCTGTGACATCCAAGCAGAGTTTTTCAGGATAATTATTGCTACTATGAGTGTCAAAGGAGATAATTAGTTTGACAGGTTTTACAAAGTGCTGCACAAGTTCCATAGGCTCTATAAATCCAGACAGTAGAAGCCTCCTCTTATATACATTGTCTCCACTCAACACTAAGTATTAACTGAGTAGGCGCATATTTACTCTTTACTGAAAATATAAAGCACAACGTAGATTTTGTTTTATACCAGGAGGTAGCAACAGATTTGTACTTCCAGAGGAAAATGTGGCTGGACATGAAAATAGAAAGGCACACTCTATGTGGTGTAAAACAGCCTCTCTGTCTTGTCTCAGGAAGCTACACAAGGGATCTAATCCCTGGTCTCCTGCCCAGCATACGGAGGCTGATATTTCATTAGTAAATGAAAGTAGGTTGGGCCTGGATGCATTTCTCTGTGACTTTTGCTAGCTTATATGATCTTGCTCTGGCAGGGGGGTTGGACTTGAAATTCTCCAAGGTCTCTTCCAACCCCTGACATCCTGTGATCCTAAATCCTGAATTGAGTAGTTTGGGATTTTTTTTCTTTCTTCCTTTATAGATATCCATTAGTGAAATTCTGTACTTATAAGGCTGAATTCTGTCTCTGGAAAGCTTGTATCTCAAGCACAATCTCATCCAAGGTCTCAGTTTAACCTGTGGCTATTTCAACCTGTATATCAAAAGTCATGTCTCAGTGGAGATTTTTGATGATTATGGATTCCAATAGCAAATATCTGACTTGAACTTTTGGTTTTATTTAGATGCTTTTGGTAAAGTAAGTATCTCAGTGAAGAGGGTGAGTAAAGGGATAATATTAGACAAGCCATTGTTTTTAGTTTTCTCATATCCTAAACTATAAATTGTAAACCTTTGACCTGCTGTCACGGGGATGTGCTCCATTCAATTGATAGAGAAGCCCAGATGAATGAATCCGGCTTTGTCAGTAGCCTCTGGTAAACTGGCGCTCCACCAAAGAGAAGAGATAAACAAGAGGGACTGTTGGGGAACCAGAGACAGGTATATGGACCAGATTTAGCTATGAACTAAGTGAATGGATTGGGAGAAGCTGAAATGAACTGCCCAGCTTTGTAGCAGTGCAAAAATACAGGAAAAAACCCACAACCTACAACCCATGCTATGAAACAGAACAGGAAGTCATCAGAGATGACTGGTTTCAGTATTACCCTTAAACTTCCACATCATCCCTAGCTCTGCCATAGATTAGGGTGATTTGTTTGGTTTTTTTTTCCCTCGGAGAAGACATTTTCTTCCTTTGCAACAACAGTGGAAACAGAAAAATAACAAGAAAAACAGGTGAATGTGAAAGAAACTTCCAGACCAAACCCTGTTATGAAAAGAGCAGAGCTGTTTGAATCACCTAACTGTATACACTCACAAAATACCAACATTGTTCCAGCAGTAGAAATTCCATCAGGAAATGTTTGACATTTGGCTCTGATGTATGTATGTGTCTGTGCACATGGGTGCACGGAAAACACTTATTTTTTAGGAATGCATATTCTTATCTTCTTTAAAGAAGAATTCCCTTCTTTGTGAGCACTGCTAGAAAAAAGGTGTCAGCACAGCTGGCATGAAGTGCACGTTTCTCATTCCAGCAACCATAGCTGGCATTCCTCACAATGACCTGAGGGCTGCTCAGCATCATTCATCCTACAGCAGTAACACTTTTCTCATAATTCTTCAGAGGTCACATAGAAGAAAGTGCAGGCTAGCTCCAGGCTCCAGACCCTCCACCCTGCTCTACACTGAGAGGTGAAATCTGGAAAGTCAGGACCTTCCAGAGTACCCTGAGCTGAATGACAGGTTCCACTGACAAACACTCTGCCCCTAAAAGTATCACTTTACCACTGCAAAGCATAGCTGCTGTGACTGTGGGGAGGACTGGGAGGGAAGCAACTAACAAGAAAAATTCTTACACTTGCAAATCTTCTGTGATTTTGTGGACCTACTTGCCTTGTTTTGCTGTTGTTCTCTATTTTGTTTAAAACAAAGACTATAGTCATCGTGATATAAAATTTTGTCTGTATCCAGCCTCCAGTGGATTTCATAGGGATGCTTGCTGCTATATTCCCTTAGCAGCTTTAAAAATATCATTCTGTGGACCAGTATGAAGTCAAAGTTTCACACGGCTGTGAGAAACATGCAAATAATTTTAGCATCTGCCCCCCAAAATGGCAGTGAGTGGGAGTGAGGAATGAATAAAAAAACAGGCTGTTTTTAAAATTAATAACATTTTATCATTGAAAATGACAGCTCTTCCACCCACAGTATTTGTTGGCCTATGGCTTTTTTTTTCCCAAACAGGAGTGAGGTCCTTCAAAGGAAGGAAAAAAAAAAAAGAAAAAAAAAAAAACAAACACAGAAGACAGAAGCATTGTTTTAGAGGTTGGCACAGACTACAGATCCCTTCACTGGAAATTGCTTCAGCTAGTATTGATGAAAATAGTTATAGCTTCAGGTAAGCAAAAAGAATTTTTTACAGTTTGAACTCCAGCTCTTACTACCCTACATACCAAGGGTCATCATCTGCATGATACTCTTCATCATGCAGACAGGCGTAAATGGGGATCTTCTTGGAGAGAATAAACCCTTTACCACCACCCATCTTGTTCCCACTGAGGCTAATAATGAGTTATGAACATTGATTTTTAACATCTTGATCACTATTGCAGTATATTGGTGTCCATGTTTTGCAATCACCTTCTCCATCTTCTTTGGGCAGCCCCTTGCTCAACAAAGCCTCAGGGTGTTATGGGGACCAGCACAACCAGTGACAGCTTGCACAGACAGAGAGGAAAAGGAGAATGGCCATGTGCTTGGCTGTCTGGGTGTAGTGTTTAGGTTCACATATCTCCCAGCAATGAGAGACATGATCAAAATGACAAAACGCCTAAGAAACATTGTGTTATGGCTGACATTCCACATACCGCCTGCTGCCACACAAATGCATACTGTCATTAGAGACATGAACTCAGGGGCAAGAGTAGGGGAACGGCATTTGGAATCTCCTGGCTTTTGTCAGCTTGCATCAAATCTTTTGTTTCCTGGCAATGTTTAAATGGAATGTAGATTCATCTATTTTTTGCACTGTATTTCTTGCTGGTTCCTAAAGCAAAATCACACCATCCATGGAAGGTTATGAAACATGCAAAGTTTTCCCAGGAGACAGACCATTCTCTCTAGGAATATCTTGTTTTGGCTTCTGCAAATGCATATTTTAGGTCCACTTATATATGTATTTATACATTTTTTAAAAGCTTCCTTTTTGGTCTATTAAACACATTTTCTGGGTCAGGCTGTGTCTCCACAGCCCCACTCTGCACCAATCAGGTAGGATCTTAAGTAACATTTTATTTCTATATCTGTGTCTCCTAGCAAACTGTGATATCAAACATTCAGCTTTGAGATGCCACAGCAGGATTGAGTCAACATTTGTTTAAAGCCACTGGAAATAGTTCTGACAATTAGTAGAAACAGCAAAAGAAATTCATTCAGACACAGAGCCAGCAAACAGGAAGCATACAGTAAATTTGTCATGCAAGCATGGTGAACTTTAAAGCATTTCCCACTGTGAAAGCTCTGTCTTCTTCATTTAAATTAGAGAGAATAAGCTTGACACTTTGATTAATATGAACAAGAAGGGGCTTTAAAGTAATTAGCAGTTCTGCACTTCAGTCCACCCCTCTCATTCAAGGTTTTTGGAGAGCTTTGGGAACAGTCACTCATGTCCAGTAGTGATGCTGCTACCAGTTCATCCTCACTTCACTGAGACACAACAGATGTGATGTGACCAAGGTTTCAGGAGCTTAAACGAGCTACTAAGGGACCCAGTGATATGTTGCTAATTGGTTATTTCTCTTCAGACTCATTGCAACTGAAAACCTTTTTGTTTTTCTATAGTTTGTGAATAGAACTATTCACTTTAGGGACCAGAATAATCCTCTTTTTATCATTATTTGTCAGGTGACATCAGAGAACTGCACCTCTTTGCCCATTTCCCTTCATGCAGCAAATGAGAATAAAGTCACTTGGCCTTCCTTGAAAATTGCCTGTTGTTATCTCTGAAAAATTAGAATTCATTACACCAGTAGTACTCCATTTTTGCATTTCTCCCCCATCATAAAGACATGCTAGAAATTATTTAAAATGAGTGTTATAGTATTCCTCTGTAATGGCAAACATAGTTGCCCTAACAAACAGAGCTGAGGAGGGGGAGTGATGATACTGCACTGCCAAAATGTCTACTTTTTAGAACTTCAAGAGGCCACAGAGCCTTTTGTACTTTCTTTCAGATACTTTCACAGCATGGGGTACAGCTGCTGTATTTACATAATGCCTAAGCAAGAGCTTTAATTGTCGTTCAGAAAGGAACAGGCAGAGGCAGAGGTAGAGGAGGGGGAGACATGAAGAACCACAGCTCTTGTTGTGAGAAAAACAAAACTAGTGTCCTTCTTCCACGCTGCCCGAGGGGCATAACTACGATATCCTCTTCTAGCTTCTAGCCCAGCACACAAAAGACACTCTTCTTACAGTTTGCCAGCTGTACCACTTACAGCCAGGCGCGGGAAACATGGAGGTATTTGCAGCAGAGGTGATGGCATCTTAGTACTGACAGCCACTGACCTTTATGAACAAGAGGGCTAGTGCAGTGCCCACTGGACAGACCATCTTCAAGGGGACTTGGGGACGATGTGAAGGAACAAACCACGGGTTTAACTGCTGTGATATCTGTCTCATAGAGTTGTTTTTTTTTTCTTTGTATTGTACTCTGAGATCACTGAAGTGCCTGCTGGCATCCATTTCCTCCTCTGTACCTCACAGAGAAGACATGCTGCTCTTTTATGGTGAGTTGGCTTTTGTTCGTTCTTGGCTTTTGTGCTCTCCAAATCAAAAGTAAAAGCCTGTCTTATTCCTAAATAACTGACTTGTTCTTTCCTTACTGAAGGTCTTATTACAGGCAGAGAAAATTCTTCAGGACCTGGTGAAAAGCATCCTGGTAGTGAAATGTCTCTTTGTTTTGCTTAGCTTTCTCCAGACTGTTTGCAGTCTTCTCTGTTACACTTGCAGATATGAAGAAATAGATGGTCTTGTAAAATTAAGACAGGGATTTGAAGTTTCATACTACCTGCGGGTATTGGAATCCCTCATGATGATACCTGAAGAACAGGAAATAAGTAAACAAAGAAGGGAAACACATGGTTACAATTTAGATTAGCATCCTATATCTGCAAGTAATCCCTCTGAAATTGCAGCAAGGTACTAGTCAATACAAGTAAATGTAGGGAAATCTGTCCTGGATGACAGGTGGAAGGCTTCAGAGAGGCAAGACACAGAGTCATCTGGAGTTGATCAGTGGGTAGTAGCTGTGATATGGACCCCCAGAAAGAAAAGGTATTTCTGGACTTTTTGTCACAACAAGTGATTTTAGTCTAAAGACTATCTTACCATCCTTGTAAATGAGTTGTTGGTATAGTTGGTCAAAGCTTTCTTTTTCAGCTATAGCTCCTGTCTGCTGTGTCAAGAAAAATATTACCCAATCTCACAGATACTACCTTGTTATCATTTTCCCATTATGTTAACTTTGGCTTTTGGCAGTGTTTTGGTGGCCTTGGGATGATGTCTGCTCTGCCTCAGGAAGAGACATGACAGATAACAAAAGCATGTAATACAGAGTTTACCAATCTTTGACTTCCAGATCAGAAGGGAACGGGTATCTCAGGTGAATACCAATCGAACCTGAAGCCTGAGTCTCCTGAGACCCCCCAATTCTTTCAAAGATGAGCTGAAGGCTGCAGCCCGACATGCAGGTGCAAGAACAATGATGTTTACACTTCTTGCTCCACCTTGCCGCTTCATCAGACTGCATCAGCAATTACCTTCCCTGCTGCGGTCCTACCCAAAGTGACCATCTTCTTCCATCCACTCCCACCTTAGTGGTGGACTCAGAAAAAAAAATATTTTATGAGGCCTCATCTTCCTCACTGTCTGTAGACTACTATGGATAATCTGACATGCACATGGTGCTCAGCATTGTTATTCATCAGGAAACTCACATGCAGGTGGTGTGGGAGTGCCAGTCTCCAAGGTGTGCCCATTTTGTTGTTTCTCTTTAGGATAATGTACCCTCTGTGATTTCCATCTACTGCCTCCTCATCTATTTAACTCATCAACATGTGCATTAGATGTAAATCCAGGCATGCCCTGCTCTTGTGTCAGTTTGAGTCATGTTGCTCTTGTTTATCCAGCCATCCCATAGTGTACGAGTGACAGCTGCTGTATTTGCCAATGCCACAGGGCATACTTGTTCAATGAGAGCCTATCTCCTAGAGCTAAATGGGCTGGCCCACACCATAAACTGACAGGTCCTAGAATCAGAGAGGATCTAGCACCCTGTAGCTTTTCACAGAGGACAACACTGCTGAGGCTGGGGTGTTCGCTTTAGCATCTGTATTTTTCAGAACCTAGAATCAGTATCAGTGAGTGGGCAGAGAGGACCAGACTTGTGGTTACGTTTACTTTTTTTCAATAAAGCACTTTCAAATGCTACCGTAACAGAGTTTTCCTGTATTTATTAAATTCATTTTAAGAAAATAACCTCAGTGTTCATCTTGCCTTGCTGCTGAATAGAATCCAGAGTTGTTACAAGTGCCTGAAAGACATCTTCCCATGTAAATAATTCAAAATAAATCTTATGCATGTGTTATCTAGATGGCTTGCAGAAAGAGGGATTCTTATGTTTGTCCTCTGTAGGACTTTTAATATTTTTTCAAAATGTATGTCTATAGATTTGTTTTGCAATCACTGGCATGGCTTCTAAATCTTTCAGGTGAGAAGACCAAAATGAGAGGGTGCTATTGGTTTGCTCAGGGAACAAAAGAAATTATGATCTATTGTTTATCTCATTTACTGCCTGGGTTTCAAGCAGCCTGTGTCCCATACCTTGGTTATACAAAAATCTATGTGAAATGAAGTGGGGTTTATAGAACTTCCTAGTGGGGCTGAGTGCCATATTGACACAAACCATTGCCAGGTCAGATCTGACCCTTACAGTTGGCAGCTTTGAGCATTGTTTAGAAACCATGAAGACCATATGCTTTTTTTCTCACTAAGAAATTTTTTTCCTAGCATCATATACAAGTTCATCACAGAAGGTCTGTGCAGGGTTACGTTATTTGCATCCACCTTTTCAGATCTGGAAATCAGCTGTCTATCTGCAAAGTCTTTCAATTATCAATTTATGTATCAACCTCAAGTGCCAGTTTATACATAAAGTTTGCTGACTTCTTTTGAGAGAAGTACATTGTCCACATTCTCTGCCTGACAACCCTTACTAAGACCTTTCATTTCTTTATGTCTTCCAGCCCTGTTCTTTTTTGTCCTATTTTATATTTCTCCTGCCTAGATTCTATGATTCTGCAAAAAGGATACTTCTCCCATGCTACTGGTTCCTTTAGTAGCTTTTATCTGAGAAGCATCTGATTTTTTTTTTCTTACATGCTTCTTGAGTTCTTTCATCAAAACACGAGCAATCTTCTAGTGGAAGGTCAAATATGATGGCAATGTTCAGTGGCACAAAAAGAAAGACATTATTGAAAGGAAGAAAGAAAGCAAAATGGAACCTTTCCATAAGAAATGCATGCATCTTAAAACACCCTACAGCATTTCTGTAAGCTGACTGGACATCAAAGAAGAGGGAACCTTGGTCCTTCCTTCAGAAAGAAATCATTCTTTTCTTGTGACAACTTTACATTTTCTCCTAATCATATGGTTTTGTTTTAAGCAGAAATAGAAGCAACAGTAAACATCCATCAAAAATAGTTTAATTAAAATGTTAAATACCCTTCCACAGAGAAATCTTCTTTCCCAGCAATAAAACCTCACTACAGAGTTAATTATTTAAAGTAATGTATTTGCTTCTCTATGTCTGTATACAAGAGATTAACATATTAATGGGAATGTAATTATGTTATAAAACTCCTTTTTATTTGCACTGGGTTTCAAGCTGCAATGTTTCAATGACATCTGATATTCTTCCTCTTTTGTAACCTCAAGCATACATAGGGCACATTTTTTAATGATGATGATTATTATCATCATAAAATGGGAAGTTTGTGTGTCACAAAAAAATAAAATTGCTCTATTCCTTCATTTTCTTTAAAGGTCTTCTTTTTAAGTACTCACAGTATGTTTTCTTGTAGGTCTTGTTTACTGGCAAACTTGCTGAATGAGAGATCATGCAGCTTTTTCCTTTCCCATTATACATGTAGAGTTTATTCCTCCCCTTACCAAGAAGAAGCTGCCAAAGGGTGTGCTATGAGTTTTGTGATCTCTGTTCACACCACTCAAAACATGTGTCCACACCACTCAAACCAACCTACATAGCACATGCCATAGCACTCATGTCTCAGACACACAAAAATTCCTTCCTGTTGACTTAATGACCTGGTGCTCAATAATTATATTATCCCCACAGCTCAGTGAAAAGGTTAGCAGGTAGCTTTTACTGTTGCTGCACCCCTTCTGTGATCAGACAAAATAGTCAATGAGCTGACACCTCTGATCAGCATGGCCATGCAGAGGAGATGTTCACATCACCAATACATTCTGACTTGGGCTGGCAATATGGTTCTGGATTTTGGTCTCATGCAAAAACCAGAGACCACAGATCAACAAAACAATGGTATATTGCATCTGTGGAGGAGCTGCTGCTGGTTGCCTGTTGGCATGAACTGCTGGCTTCCTCAGAGGCAAAAAATTGCTAATTAGAGGTATCTTTTCTGTGTGTGGAAGTACTTGATCCCAGTTGCTGGTAAGTTCTGGGCTCAGCTGGATTGGAGTGCTGGCCTGTCTCTGGCAACGGTAAACTACTTAGTTTTCAAGTGAGGTAGTGGTTCCCATTTCTGCATGTTGTGCAAGAGCTGCAGAAATCCAGTGGAGGCTCTTGACTAGTTGCCATGCCAGGCTTATGGAGATGACAGCAGGAGGTCTGCTCATTTGGTAGCCCATGGCTCCAACTATCGTAGGCTGCAAGTCCACAGTATTGACCACATCCACAGGAAGTTGTCTATATTGTCTGGGTATGGTCTTTGGTAGGAAGAGTCTTACATTCATACTTCTCAGAGCATCTTAGTCACGTTTTATTGGATTTCTGATGGCTATGTGAAGAGAATAGAACACTATTACTGAGAACATTATTTGATAGTTATAATGACAGTAAATTTGTCTAATAAAAATCATACTTTCACCTATCAACTATTATTTTGCTAAGCTAACAGCATCTCCACTCAGAAAAAGCAGAAAGGAAAGTTCAAAAGGAATTATTAGGCTTCACTGGTAACATAAGAACAAAGATAACTCTCTAACATATGACTAAATATTTTGTAGGACAGATTCCTCTTCATTTTATTGAAATTTTAGCTCTTCCAAGAAAGTCTTGATTTATTTCTCCTTCCCTTATTATTCTTTTCACTCTCTGAATCTTCCATTCTTTTCTCTAAATCTGCAGCAATATGTTCTCCTGTAAAGGTCTTGTCTCTACTTGTACAGCCTTCTTCTCACAGTTGGCAAAACCCATAGAGTGTAATATTCCTGTAAAGACAGGAGAATTGAACAAGAACACTGTATTTTTCTTCAGTGCAGGTATGGAAAGGACTTTGGCTCTGAAAATTTTCTTAGAGTAAGGAAAAAGAAAATCTGGAGTCACCTTAAAAGAGCAGAGGAACGAAGTGCTTCAGGTGGGGAGGGTCAAATCCGCTGGCACAAAATGCAAGAAGCTATCACTGCTGTGTGCAACATTTCTCTCTACCCATCCCACTGGTCCTTCCAGTCTAGGTTTGATCCACTCATCCCATTCATTCTGAAATGATTTCTATGTAATCATTCAACACTTTCCAGGAATTTCAGCAATTATTTTCCCTGGTGATCTTGCATTACTTCTACATGCCTTCTATTTCACATTTCAGAAGGAGCTCTCTCCCATGTGTTTAAAATCCTTTGTTATGAAAATCCAATTTTTTTAATCTCTTGGGAGTGCCAGCACAGCCCATCCATCTACCTCCAGATGAACTGAACTCCAAGTGAAGAAAGAGTATGATGGATGAATTCAGCTGTGGGAGGAGCCCAGGAGACACTTGCATGCCACAGGAGTGGGTCTGAATTGCTTGGCTGAGGGCAATACTGAATCAGCAGGACTAAGTGGCAAGTGGAAGGCCGCAGCTATTGGCACAATAAACCTGAGCTTTCTTGGCAGACATGTATTTTAAACACAAATCCTTGTAAGTTGTGGGAAATCCTGTCAGTCTAAAATTGGGTTTACATAGAATGAGAACAGTAGTTTAAACACCTAGAAGAACTGGATCAGGGGAATGAGCTACTAAGTGAATGACACATTGGTACACCACATGGAACCAGCCATGGATTTGGGCAAAAGGCAAGCAGAAGGAAAGCATGAGAAGCATATGCACTCTTTCAATCTAAAATTCATCTCGGTTAATAGGAGAAACAGTTCCTCTGATGCAAGACAGCTTTGGAGTTGATCCAAGCCCCCTCAAATGTGAGTTTAGTAGGGCAAAGAAAAGCTGGAAATCAGAAGATACATTAGTGTGAAGGGACTGGAATGAAATATGATGAGAAGTGTAAATGATTCCCTCTGTCCTGATGAAGGACCCTGTCTCTATCCCACAGTGGGGGAGAAGCCTTAGAGGCAAACACTGAGTTTCCACTATCCCATAATTCAGATCTTTTCTCCTAATTTTATCTTCAAGGAAAATGGTTGCTCTAAGCACTCTGTTGGGTGACATAACATTACATTGCTGTCCCTCAGAAGCAGAAGCATTGAGGTGTCTCACCAGAACACTGGTGGACTAGGGCTGCAACACTAAGCCTTCCTCAGATGACTGTCACTTCTCATATTAGGCCCCTCTTTTTTTCACAGATCATGCAAATGGCTAAGCACATCTCCCACCCTTCAGGAATCCTGGATCCAGCTCTTTGTTTCAACTCCTTTAGGCCTTACTTGTCCTACCTGAGAAATTCCCAAATTCTATCTTTGCTTCAGTGGAGGAGAAGTTGGTGCTGGCACAGAGAAGTAGGACACCCCTGTAGTTTGCTTCATTTTCAGCACTGCATTGCCCAGGCTCTTTGATAACTTTACAGGTGCCCAAAATCATCTTGATCTCTGTACCCCAGTCTTTTATTTTGGTTAACTTTGCCTCAGAGGGGAATTCATCAAGAGTGGAGAGAATACAGATGCAAGGTCCTAGGGAGGATGTCACGTGAACAAAATTCAAATATCATATGGCTCTGATGTCATGCAAAAGCAGTCCCCATTAGACCAGTCAGTCAGTAACACACACCTGAATTTTTAGGAGATAGAGGGAGCCATTGGCAGCTCAGGGGAAGCCCTGCATTTCAAAATGAAATCTCTTTAGGAAAAATGATTGCTCTAAGTTCCCTATTGGGTGGAATAACTCCTCATTTCTCTCTCCTAGAAGCAGTTATATTAGTGTAACTTGTCATGGAATTGAACATTCAATATTCCCTTCTTTAAGCTGTTTTATTAGTTTAATATGGGGTTTTTTAAAACTATGTGTGCACATGGCCTTCACATAGTTAAGCAAACTTTTACTCTGCATTTTTTAAAATCTTCTTGTTTTGGGGGAAGGTGTACTATTTATTCATATTTTTTGACTAATTCAATGGAGAACAAACACATTTTTCTCTCATAGTGTCTCCTTTGAACTACTAGAGTCTCCTTTTACCTTTCCTTCAGGCACCAAAGACCAGTTGGTTCTTGAAGCTGTGTCAAATGATAGCTGCCTCTTAGATATTAAGCATATAGTATTTGTCAGAAGACAACCAGGTTCCTCCACGATTCAGGGCTCACTGGCCATGCCTGCTCCCTCTGACTTTGATGAGGAGTTGGGGAACATATGTCCTTGAAGGCAATTACAACCCCCATCAAGGTTTGCTTTCTTTCTACCTTCAACTTCAAAGGACAAATCACTCACCCTTCAAAAGCCTTTCCCCAAATTGTTCCAGGGAGCAGAGGGGGTGGCACATGGGAAGATCCCCCTTCTTCTCCCAGAGACACTGTTCCCTTCCCTTTGATGCTACAGACAAAAAAAAATACCATTCTTCCTGTGCAAAAGTTCTTCTGGCAACAAACAAAGCAATGACAATAAATACTTGCCGGCCTTACAGCGAACAATTAGTATTCTAAACATGAAATTAATTTGTCGCGTGAATATAGGAACCTTGTAATTTGGTTCACTTTTATTTTATTGTCAGATACAATTCATTTTTTACATGATTTTATAATTGGATAGGATTCATTAGAAATTTTCCCCAAACTACCTCTATCAAATGAAAGAGTGAGGGCAAGATTCCTTCTATTCTTTTCACTGCAAATATTGTGCTGGGTTTTCTCTTGCAAATGCTCTAATCTATCCACACACAGTGCTCAGCTCTGTAGCCTTAGATTTTTTTCTTAAGTTTCATTTTAATTTTCACTGCCAAAAAAGACATTTCTCTAAAGATATTCAAATAAAGACTTAAAAAAAAAAGACTAGCAAAGGCTGCTCAGCTATAAGGTGAATAGACAAGCTGTCTTTTTTATGTCATATTTTTAAAACTTGCCTTGAAGATAGTTTTATTAAATTCTATGCCTTGTCCCGGTCTAAATATGTGGCAGTCCTTAAAGAGAAAGCACTTGTATGGAAACATCTTCTATTTTGGAGTAGCTACATAAGCAAGAAAGTACCAACGAAGAGACACCCCCCTCAAATGCTCACCTGTGATTTAGCTGAGTTAATTTCCCTCTTTATTGAGACAGACAGTAAAAATACATCAATCCTTCCTACAGGAAAGGCAAGAAATGTTGTGGAAGACATTTTCAGCCCCTGCACTGCAAAGTATCTTGGCAACATGTCTTTGTCATCGCTCTTTCTTCAGCTATCAGTTTCTTCCAGGACAAAGATAATCCCTTAAATATGTGTATTTCCTAGTTCACTTTCATGCACTGTTTTGACTTTGGGGGAGTTTCTGGTTTGTTTTCTTTAACTATGAGAAAAGTCTCCTTTTAATAATGTATTACTAATATACTCTGAAATCTCTTGCCAGAAAAGGGAGAAAACATTCTATATACACAATATGCTACGCCCAACAAATAAATAAATAAATAAAAAGTGACTGTGTCTATCAGTTGTGAAAGTCAATATGCCTTAAAAGCATTTGCAATTCTTTATTGCTCTTCTGCATGACTCAGGCAGCCTAAAGAGCAATCCTGGCAGGTGCTCAGTGCTCAGCCTGCATTCACAAAGCCAAGGTTCAAGGGGCAGGAGCAGGTGGGCACCAGTTCAGCAGTTGGTACAGGTACCCTCATGGCAGCAGTAGGGCTGGCTGTGGAGGGGTTGTTTCAAAGTCTTACTCCCCCTGGGGTCTGCACTACTGGGCAGAGACAGATACCAGGCATCCCTGATTAACAAGGAAGGATGACCCCATGCTTAGAGCAAAATAAGCTTTCTGCTCTGTGATGCAAGCCCTCTGTGCCTTTGAGAAAGTCATGTCAGCCTGCAACCATAAATATTTATAGGCATCGCAGATGTATCAGGAGACTTAATGAATTGCAGTTAGGGCTGGGAGTGGCAGTGAAGGAAGCTACAGACTACAAACCTCTGGGTGTGTAGTAGTATTTCCTGATGACACAGTATGACAGGGTAGGTATAGACATCTCTGCTCACATTGCAGCTTCACAGCTCACTTCAGTGTCAGTGTCAAGTAGATGTCAAAATACCTTGAGGGATCTGAGCTTAGTCTGCCTTCCTTTTGAGTACCACACAATGGCAACTGGATCTGTTTAAGTGTCACAGCAGGGCTGACCTCTTCAGTACAGTCAGTCTACAACATGGCTGATGACATGGAAACAGCCAGCATCAGCATCACCTGAGACTTGTTGGGAAGTCCTATGATCTGTATGAAATCCCTGGATCTAATACCTATGTTGGAGTGAATTTTTAGCAGATAAAGAAAAAAAAATTGCAGTTGTCAATAGATGTAAGAGTACACTTCTGGCCATGAATCACTTAGTTCATATTTTCTGTATGAGTGTCCCTGGCAAGAAGCAAAAGCAGTATATAATGTGTGCTAAACTTTTTTCCTTTGTTAACTTCAATGTCTTCCTCCAAAGTAAATGTTTGCTTGTTTACAATCAAACATATAAAACAAAGCTATAGCTGTCAAGTAAAATATTATTCTGTCTTACTTAGAGACTTCCCATTACAGAGAAAGTGAGTGACTTCAGTTATAGCTTGAATGACAAGTAGCAAAACAAAAAAAGAATGAGTCCTAATTTCTCAGGAGGAGAAGGCAAAAAGGACGTTACTGCTGAGGATCCTAAGAAATTTTTATCTTATCCACAACCAAATGCTGGCACACTCTATTCTTTTGCCTATTCTTGAAATTTGCTACAGATTTGTCACAATCTAAATCAGTGACTAGAATCCCATGACCAAGCACCTGCTTTCTTGGCCATTATCCCAGGGGTTGAAATAGAAATCCTGAGAATTAAATGATATAAACTTATCCTAGGAGGTGGTGAAATTTTTTGCTGCATGTTCTGAGCTACTAACCTAAAACCAGAGAAATTCACTGAAAAATAAAATAAAATTAAAAAAAACCCAAACAAACAATAAGTAAATAAAAATACATATTATTAGGGTTTCTCCCATTCCATTATCTTTGATGCTTTTTGCAAATCTGGACAACTTTTGCAGCATTTTCTTACAAAGCACCCTGTAGGCCTCATAGGTATATATGACTGGACTGTTGAAATCCTATATTGTCATGTTGTGACTTCAGTTCTGGAGTAATAATTGTATTTGAAGAAGATGAGGAGGTTAAAAGGTCACAGATATTTTCCTACATTTTTTTTCTTATTATTATTTCTTTTTCAGAGCATGTTCATTCAGTCAGCCTTGCTTTTGGACAACTCAGCCAACTTGCACTCATCAGTGGACCAGATCTGTGGTAAATATCTGTTGTGACTAGAAATGACACCAGAGTATTGAGACGTTCACTGATTCTTGCCCAGCTGCAAGGGAAGGCCTCACCCAGAGATGTGCTAATAGAAGCTTTACATAACAATCCTTTTCACTCCATAATAACACATCTATAGCTGAGGCAGTCTGAAAGCTCATCTGTTCACTGCTATCAATAGCTAACCAGCTCTGTGGTGCTAATTCAATTGCTGGCAGCAGTTGCAAAAAAAAAAATAAAAAAATCCTCCACTGCCTACAGAAATGTGCAGTCTTATTGAGCCAGAAGACCAGGCAATGTATAAGATTTTATTTATAGGTAAGTACGGTTACAGCCCCCAAGTATATTGGATGGGGCCATAAGTGTGACTTGAGTACTGGTAATTTGTCCTCTGCACAAAACCCTGAAGTTTGCCAAGTGAGCTGGATTACAGCCCATTACTATGAAGCCAGTCTTGCCTTCTTTTTCACCTATCGTAATCTAATTTCATGGTCTTTATAAATGAAATGGCATCCCCATTTCTTCAGTCCATTTGCAATACTTAGCTCACCTGTTTCTTTCTCTCTTTTAGCAGAATATTTCAACATCACCTTGTAGGAAAAGAGTGTGATAAGTAGGATACTGAAGTGGTTGCATAGTGAGGATACAATGGCCCAGAAAATTACAAGAAGGAAAACTGGAGGAAACTGCTGAAGCTGGACACTGATGGGAAGTATCTGCCCCTGGTGCTGGTCACTAATTGTTTCGTTTGGCTTCAGAGCATGGGTGAAAAGCAGGGAGGAAGATGTTTTGTGAGTAACTGGAGAAAATATTCAAAGAAATACATCAAATGTATCAAGACACAAGCTCAATGATGAGCCAAGGTATTATTTTAGGGGATTGGGGCATTTTCTTGAAATGTGTTGGTGATAATAAGCTGGATTACTGAGTTTTCTGTGCTTCTGTTCAAGTATACACACAAAACTACTTTATTTTGGTATACGTTTGGATTTTAGTATACCTGCATGTTTTTTGAATTTTGTATGCTTTGATTTTATTACCATACAGGAGAAAATGGACTAAGAGAGGCCATTTCTATGAGCCATTTAATAAATCAGTGCAGTAAAGGTGGACATTTTGACGACCTATTCAAGATGCTGAACCATGAATGTAAACACATTAGCTGAGTCTCATTACACGTAAAACAAACACAGCAAGATAAACACTGTGAGTGGTGAATATATACATTCATATATTATTAACTAACAGCATGCAAATTCAAAGCTTTTTGCTAAGCTCAGGAAAAGGAATGAGGTGGAAGAATCAGGCAAGCTTTGTGTTGGGAAGGTTGCAGGCTTGCAGAGGATTAGATGGAGGGGGAAGGACACAGGGCTGCCCATGGGAGAGGGCACTCACCACAGAAATTCAGGCAATGGTAGGGAGCTGTATAAGGCCAGTAGATGCTGCAGAGCAGCAGGTGTTAAGAGGACAAAACTGAGCCCACAATGCAGTCTCCAAGACAGGAGCTACGGACTGTTTTTCCCTGGGTTTTAATATTCCATTACAATGGTCAGGCCACCAGTGTTGCCTGTCATAGGCGCGGCGACCTGGTTCAGAAAACGCGCAGCTACCGCCCAATAACTGCGCGGTCCATCAGCACCGGGCACCACCACGGTGGGTGGCAAAATGGCGTTTTTTGGTGAGCGACACGGCACTTTCTAACCTGGGCTTACGTCACTTCCGTCTGCTTGCATCATAACTAAGCACTGTTAGCTATCAGGCTATCAGGAGTGGGGTCCTAGTTTTCCGTACAACGTGATATTCTTCCGGCCGCCAGGCCCTAACCAACAACACACCAGATTTGCACATCCTACCCTCCCATAGAGCAGGGAGAATTTGGAAAATGTGACAGAAATGTGTAATTATCCCTAGCTGCCCTACCCAAAGAAGGATATAAAATTATTTTCCATTAGAAAGAAAAACCTACATTGACCTCCCAGAATGCTTCTTTCATGTTGTGATGGACACAGTACCGCATCAGATCAGAACATACTTCTAAAGCTCAGAAAATACTCTATTTGCTAAAAATTTTTATACAGACATTACAATGTTCATCATGTTTAATAGTTTTCTTCACCATTTCAGTGAAATAAAGATCCACAGATGTAAATAAATAAGCAAGCTGTTGTATTATCTCCTGCTGCATGTTTATGTTGTTTAGCTGTTATTGTGGTTCCTTTTTCTTTTACTCTTTATTACATTCCAATTATTTCAGTTAGAGTAACCTGAATTTTATCCTAACATATGTGCAGTATGGATAATTTCTGTCTCTAGGTATGCTTTTCCTTGCAGGACAGCAGAAGGATCAGAATTGGTTACGATCTAGCTGTTCTACTTCATGTAAAATATTGCAATATAATTGTTTTGGTAATGAAAATTATTTTAAGTTTTTTAAAGATATTTAACACAAGGTTTTAAGACATGTTCTCTTCTGATAACTTTCCTAAAATGACAAAGCAGGAACAGATTTCAGGTTTTGAATTTTATTTCAAATACTCATTTTAAAGAAAAAAAACCTGAAAAGATTATGTTGTTGTCATTACTTACATTCCCATCACCCACATCTGATATATCTTGAAATACCTTCTGTCACAGGTAAGGAGATTTTTCCAAAATACAATTTCACAATAGTTGCCAGTTCTTCAAAATGTTCCAAAAAAAACCGTGCCTTTTTAGCTCAAAAAAAAAAAAAAAAAAAAAAAAAGTTGACCAACTTAATAAGCTTTAAAATAAATTCTGCAAATTAAGGAACCAAATTTGGAGGGGTCCACATATCTGGAAAATTTGGAGGTTTTTTTTTAATGACAGATAAAAAAGAAAGGTGTTGCAAGGTCATCCTCTCAAACAAGAATAAATCAGCATGAACTATAGAAAATGTTCTGATGTCAAACTCTGGACAATGCTAATTTTTACTGAGTGAGAGAAGACTGCTATATTTGTGCTGATTTTGGCTGGGATAGAGTTAATTTTCTTCATAGCAGCTAGTATGAAGCTATGTTTTGGATCTGTGCTGCAAACAGTGTTGATAACACAGGACTGTTTTCATTGCTGCTGAGCAGCACATACACAAAGTCAAGGTCTTTTCTGGCTCTCACACCACCCCCACTAGTGTGTAGGCTGAGGCTGCATATGAAATTGGGAGGGGACACAGCTGGGACAGCTGAACCCAACTGACCAAGGGGGTATTCCATACCATATGATGCCATAGTCAGCAATATAAAGCTGGGGGAAGAAGGAGGAAGGGGAGATGTGTGGAGTGTTGGTGTTTGCCTTCCCAAGTAACAGTTACATGTGATAGAGCCCTGCACTCCTGGAGATGGCTGAACACCGGCCTGCTGATGGGAAGTGGTGAATGAATTCCTTGTTCCGCTTTGCCTGTGCATGTGGCTTTTGCTTTACCTATTAAACTCTCTTTATCTCAACCCATGACTTTTCTCACTTTTACCTTTCCAGTTCTCTCACCTATCACCCTGGTGGGGAGTGAGCAAGAAGGTGTGTGGGGTTTAGTTGCCAGCTGGGGTTAATCCACAACAATCTTGTATGTACTTGTAGTTTGAAGAGGTTTAGTGTGCTCCAGGTTTATTAGTTAGCCTTCTCCTTTTATTTGTGCCTCAGGTCTTGAGGTTAAATTTCATCTCAGGTTCACAATGAAAGTAAAGTAGCTGTATTTACAAGCACTGGTGTATTTTATAGGAGAAGTGTAATTTTCCTGGTTTAAAAAAACTGATAACTAAGATGAAGAATTTTCGAAAGGTTAATTTTAGAACTATTTATTCTTGTTTACTGAAGATGTAGGTAAAGAAGTAACTCGTACATCTGTTTGCATGAGCATCCATGTTGTATATCCAAGACAAAAGATGTCATTCTTGCTTGAAAGTTGCATATAAATGCAGGTAGGAAGGTCTGTGCTTTTAATATTGGGAATAAGACTCTGAGATATATCAAATAGCAAGACAGGGCAAAGTTAAGATGTCTTGTGACAAGCTGAAAACAAAGGTTGCTGAAAGCATGTTGGGTGTGTATGTGTGTGTGTGTGTGAAGTACTTTGGTAGAACAGAGAGTGAGGTGGGGATTTTCACCACAGCTTTTTCCTGTTGCCTAGAACAAGGCAACCAAAGAGATGGGTTAATGTAAACAATGACACTTTTTCACATGCTCAGCCCAACAAACAAACAAGCCATCTATCATCCCCCTCCCTCAGCTCTGGAACTCTTATGTCCATCAGGCATCTGACGCAGTAGAGATGTCTCCTCACCCCCACCAGTCAGGTTAGTACCCTGACCTCTCCCTCTTCTCCCCTCAGCTCAAAGGCAGTGCATACATGACACCCCCTCACCATTGCTCCTCTGATCTCTCATCATTTTACTATGGGTCAGCAGTAACGCTCCTGTGAAATATGAAAGCCACACAATGATTTCATAATGGCTGTTGATAAAAACTAATGAACCATTGCAGGTACTCAGCCACTACAGGTATAGGATATCAATGAGATGTTTAATGCAATTGAATTGCCAGTCACTTAAAATCCATCTTTTTTTCATTCTGGCCCATACCCAGCTCTGCCTAAACTACTTTCACTACCTACAATTGTTACACAGACAGGCATCATGTGAATGTTTGTTGGTTTGTTTGGTTTTTTTTTATATTATGTGTTTGGTTTTGAGCAGCTGACATGGCAAAGAAAACCAAGACAGGATATTTTGAGTCTGTTTACCCAGTTTACATTTCCTGCCTGTGGTAAACTGATTTAAAGTTGAACAAAGAGATTACACAAAGAAAGCAGGGAGACATATATTTGTATTACTATTTTCCCTTTCGTACCATGACGATTTCTTCCTTTTTCGCCACAAACAACACTGTGAAGAGCAAAGATGAGTCCTGAGCTTGGGATGCAGCATCTGGGCCTTGTGGAGAAGAAAAGAGGTTTTGTGGAAGACCAGGGTAAATAAGGGACATCAAAAACAAAACAGAGAGGCATCTCAGAGGATCAGCATGAGCACTGTGGACGTTAATTATTCATTGATAGTCCCAGGGTGTTGGTTTTTGCATCTGCGATTGTGGTATTGGAGTGGCCTCCTTGGAAAATGAACAGCAAAGGCAAAGCCGCAAACAGACTAACTGGAGACTCTAGACCTCCCTTTTTAGGACCCAAGTAGAGCTTAATGTTGAATTTTCAATGATGCTATTAGATAGAGAGCCAATTAAATTTGGAGACTGTAAGTATTAGGGGCAAAAATAAATCTCATACAGAGCTTCCTATTTAAGAAAAAAAACCCCTGCTTCCCTCGAGAGACATTTTCAAAGCAAACATTTATTTTGTTTCAAAATATTTCTGATAAATATCAAAATAGAAGAATTTAGAAAATGTCCATTGGTTTTCATCCTTCCTGCTCTCTTTTTAGTGAAGGCAGTAAAAGAAATTATTTAATTTATTTTCTCTCTTTCCTTAATTTAATCAAAACCTTTCATTATGCCTTTTTTTTTTCCTGTGGACAAAGTGAAAAATTAGATAATCTGAGGAGAAAGTTTGCAAATTAGATTTATTTCCAGAGTCCAATGTGATCTTCAGCGCATAGCTTGAAAAAGTCACTACACTCTGATATGTGTCTGCTTCTGGACCTGTAAATTGGAGTTAGCACTGTTTTCCTTGAGGAGGTGACTGGAAGGTGGGGGCTTGTGTCATACCTCCAGGGTACAAAGTGCTAAACTGTCATTTGTAATATATGTCTCTCAAATGGTTTCTTCTTTTTTTCCCTCCCTAACTCTATTTGTTGGTGATCAGTCTGGGGAGAATGGTGTGTGTGGGTAAGACAGAGAAGGATTGCTGTGCTCTGCTGGCAGAAATTGGATTTTTAAATTTTTTTTTTTTCAGGATATGTCTCTATGGCTCACAAGCCCCAACTGCTAGCAAGGGTTTTCCTCCCATTGAGGAGCCAGGACACAAGCAGGCAGGGAGACCTGGATGACAGTCTAATGATATCTCACAAAGACTTAGCTGTCAAGAAATCCATTATACTTTGCACAGCTCCAGGACACATTTCTATTCCAGGCTCTTACTCCATGTTTATCACCCTTCTGAAAACTGCCCCTATCACTTTTAAGCCTCTGTCATCCTGGGATTAGTTCTTTGGCTACCCATTCCACCACAAGCGAGTCATCTCCATTGGCTTCATTCTTTCCCACTGTTGCTGCAAACCTTGTCCAGGCCTCCTCAAAACTGAGAAAAGTCAGTCCCTGAATATCAGAGAACTTTCAGGGGATAATTTTTGATGGATGTGGAAAAATATTGAGGCTTGCATGATCTTGGCGGCTTTTAAACAGCCATCAATCTCCTACCTACACACAACATAATAATTTCCCTGTGTGAAATGTTTAGCCTATCATTTGTGAGGCTTTGATCAATTGAAGGTGAAGCATTCACACTGAATTTTTTAAAAAATGAATTAAGAATGAAGGGAGTCATGCATCTGAGTAGCAGCTGATGGTAAGAGGGATCACTATCTTCCTCAGTGACTGCAGTCTTCAAACACCTTTGCATTTATGCTTGCTGGTCTCTTAAAATTCAGAAATAAACACTGCTTAGGCAGCAGTCACATCTCTCTCTAGAAGTCTAGGCCCTGAAAGACATAGTGGAAATTTATTGAATGAAAAAACGTCCCATTTATTCAACACTAAGTAACTACTCTGGGACACACTTTGCATAGGGAAGGACAGAACACTGCTCCAGGCAGCACAGCTCTGCTGGCCAGGGCATGGTGTCAGGTGAGTCCTGGTTTTCCTCTTCCTCATTGCTCTTCCTTACTTTTTGAGAAGCAAATGCAAACCTCTGCAAATCTTATGGTAGAAGAACTTTCAGATGGGTAACATAATCATTTAACATAATTAATACTGTATGGAAAACAGATGCTTATGGTGAACTTCTCAGATATTTGTAGAAAATCATTACTAGAACCAGTGACTGTAAAGGATCAAATGTGGCTCTGAAACAGGGTAAAATTTCCTAAAAGAAAAGTTAAACACTGGGGGTGTATAGAAGAGAAAGGGACAGATCATTGTTACTTGAAATCTTTGGGAAGACAGTAGGAATCCTTCAGTAAAATGTGCTTGACTTCACCATCCTGGGAAAAAAAAACAACCTACCCCATCAGAATGTTCTGTCTTGTGCAGACTTGGAAAAAATTTCAATCCCAGTCATACCTCTGACTTAAAGGCACTTTAAGCTTTAATTCTCAAGCTGGACTGTTTCAGTCTGGGCTGGCTGAGAAAGGAAAACCTCATCAATTTTGTCTTCTCTCAATAAGACAGACTGGTGTCTACACTTTCCTTTCCCCTTCACCCCTGAGTCACAACACTTAAATTGCTTCTGGAGAACATATAACCAAAACTGGGACATTTTTTTTTCCCCATAAAGAATAAAATAGCAAATTAAGCATAAATTCAGTGAAAATAAAACAGATAATAAAAAACTCAGTTTGGATGCCATCAATTTTGAAAAATGATAAAATATTTCCTTATAGAATTTGTGAAGAAAAATATCATTAAATTAAAAAAAAAAATAAAATCCTACTGAGGTAAAGAAAAACAACCCAAACCATTATTTTTGGTTTTGTTTGTTTTTGCCTAGACTACTTCTTCCTCCCCCCCTTCCCCAGTTCAAACATCAAAGGAAAAAACAAACCAACAAAACAATCAAACAAACAAAAAAACCAAACCCAACCAAACAAAAAACAGCAAAACCAAACCAAAACACAACCAAACAAAAACCCCAAAACCAAAACCAAAACCCACAAGCACCATATTTCCTGTCTTGTTCTTGGTATGGCCCCTCTTTCCTCTCTTCCTGTTCATTATTTGTCCTTGGATCTGTTCTTCCCACCATCATCAGGATTCTCTGCATCTTGTTTATCCAAGCCTCTCAAAACACTTTCTTTATCTAATCTATTTTAAACGTGTTGAAGAACCCTTCATGGTAACATCTCAGCACTGAAATCTAATCTAATCCATCAACCAAGAATCTAGTTGCTTTATAAACACTAACAGGCAGATGCTGTTACGCTTTCCTCAGACTGAAATCGATTGTGCTACTCAGTTCTGAATAAAGGTGTCAGAATCTGTCCCTCAACTCATAAAATCTAATTCTTATCATCATTTCACAGCTGTGGAAACTGAGATACTATGAAGTAAAGCTGCCCAGGGTCATGCAGCAATTCATCCTAAAATGAGAAACCTGAAGTCCAAGATCCCAGCTCCCCGTTCCCACCAGTGACTACAAGCAGTCAAATTGCTGTTGAAGGAATTGGCTTGTGTTTAATGCATACAATGCATTCAGACTTGTGCCTTTGGTAATAAAGGCTTAACTGTGAAATAAAAGTCCACAACCATCATGTTTACTTGTACTTAACTGTTAGCTGCTAACAGAATAGAAATTGCTTTCTGGAGATGGCCAAAAATAATAATAATAAAAATTACAGTTGATCAGGTTTGTCCTTACCCTGCAGTTACAAAGAGAGTGAGGTTATAAACCAAATTTCAGGCTGCACGGGGCTCCTTAGATACTATGCACTATACTTAGATACTACATCTGTCCTAGAAGGCTGCAGGACAAGGCACCACTCTAGGAAAATAGTTGCAGTTTGTTTAAAAAGAAAAAGAAATTGCAATGATGAAAGTAATCGATGCTCTAAGGAGTCCTTGTGAAACTTTGATTTGAAGGAATTTTGCTGGTATACATAATATGTTCTGGGGTTTTCTCCCCAATTCAAACATAACATGCATATATGAAACATTAATATTCCTTGAGATATTTGCATGCAATCCAAATTCTTCTTCTTAAATTGCCCGTTTCTCCCCTTATTCCCAACCTGCTGTTCCAACCTTAAGGTCGGTGAGTTATAGAGGAAAACAGAGGAAAAACATGGCTGTTTTGAGTTTCATATATTGAAGTTATATGACACCACACATTTCAGGAACTAAAAAAAAAATAATAATTACAAAAGCAGGTTAAATTTATTTTCTCAGCTTTTAGAGATTGGGGAAAATGGAATTCAGCTAGCAGGAAGAACTTGTATTTGTCCACTAGTCACAAAACGCTCCCCTGATTCAGTACAGTTATGTACCTTTCCTCCTCACGTGAAGATATGCTTGCAGATTGTCACGGTTTAGGGTCAGAACAGCCCCTTAGACCAAACTAGAGAGATTCTCTATAAACAGAAAGTACATCCCAGAGAACAGGATGAGTGGATGGGATAACTGAACCACAACTCTCATGAGGCGTAATTGTGGTAGCATTTCAGAACAGAAGTACTAGAGTAAAAACCAAAACAACACATTTTCAGAACAGCAATACTTGTGAAATCTAAGATCAAATTAAGAGGCAAACTTAAACACAGAAGCAAAAACTTCTGATAAGCTAAAGATGAAAAATATTACCATAATCACATTAATGAACATAATGTCTGGAGTATTACCAAAATCACATCTACACAGCTGACTGAAAGTAGAGAAATACACCTTTTCCCCCACTTTGAATATGTTGTGTGTCATCCAGTTTCAGCCAAAGGTCATAAAAGCTATATCAGGATATTTCCTGAATTTCACCTACTGTGCTC
Organism: Chloroceryle amazona; assembly: GCA_027560015.1. Classification (NCBI taxonomy): domain Eukaryota; kingdom Metazoa; phylum Chordata; class Aves; order Coraciiformes; family Cerylidae; genus Chloroceryle; species Chloroceryle amazona. Next base: position 40,159 of record JANHFX010001351.1, read on the forward strand.
TTTTGAACAACTTTAGCAAGCTGAAACACAGGAAGTTCCACCTCAATATGAGGAAAAACTTCATTGTGAGAGTGACAGAGCACTTTCTGGCTGCCCAGAAAGGTTGTGAAATCTCCTTCTCTAGAGACTTTCAAGACCTGCCTGGATCTGTTCCTGTGTGGCATGCCCTGGGTGATCCTGGCAGGGGCATTGGGCTTGATGATCTCCAGAGGTCCCTTCCAACCCCTATCATTCTATGATAATCTGTGATAACAGTTCATCATACAAACTCAAGGCCAAATGTCACAGCCAGCATGGCTGTGGCACCTGGCTTCTGCCTGAAGTGCTCAGAGCACAAGCAGAGCTGATTCACCCTCCCCTTGCAAATTTCTCCAAAGTGTACTCTAAGGCAAGAACTGACAAGGGATCTCTGTCTCATACTTTAGGCTAAGAGTCTAGAGAATATTGGAAAGCTTGCTCACTGCAATAGAACGGCAGGGCTATTTTCTTTTGCTCTGCATCATTGCAATATATAAAAATAGACCCTATTAAGAATTTTCTGGTACCAGGATATGTTGTTTTCTTATTTCTTTTCACCTGGAAGAATGCAGTTCTGTCAGGCCTGAGCATGGGATTCCTAAATGATATTCAGAAAAAAAAGAAGAGAAAAAATGTCAGTGGTGGAGCACTGCAGACTATCTAGGACAGAGCCCATGGTAACACATGGATACCCTACATTGGCTTCAACCCTTTTTTTTTTAATTCTTATTATTTATTTATTTATTTATTTTAAATTACAGATTATTGTATTTCAAGGCAAGAAGATAACAATTTGGCTTTCTTGTCTGACTTCTTACAACTACATAATTTCACCTAGCAAAATTTGCAACAAACCTCTTTCAGGGAGGTTTTCTGACTGACTCTTTGGAGAAAGTCTTTACTCCCATGACTGGATCTTGTGAAAGTCTGTTCTTACCTATATGCTCCACCACTACCCAAATGAGTCAGGGAAAAATAGTCTGCTGTGAGTAGTTATCATCAATAAGCTCAAGTTGTTATGGGAGACAGAGCTATATAAAGGGATATATTTAAAATGCATTTAATACACAGAATGCCATTTTCTAGTATAAAATGTGCCATTGTTCATACATTCATAGATTCAATAATGCTGTAATTGTTATGCACTGCAAATAAGCTTGAATTCAGTTCATAGCACAGCTGAACTGATACTGGAGACAATTTTTTTTCAAGCATAGACAACACTACACCACTAGGAATCATGGTTAAAATCTGCTTGGGGTAATACAAACTAGAACGAAAAAGACGAGAGAGAAATAAGATATGGATCTGTAATTACAACTGGCAGAAGAGCGTGGTCTAATTCATTGGACAGCAATAACACCAGAGATCTGCTGAGCGCCTTGTCTGTAAACATTGTCTGAATTAATCACAAGGATAGACAGTGTAATAATTGTATTTTATTAAAGCTGAATAAAAGACTAAGATATTGTTCTGAATAAATGAGCTTACTGCAGTATGAACCAATTCCCTGAAACCTCAGCCACAGCCAAAGTGTCTGATAAATTGTGCTGGAGAAAGAGGCAGAGGAAACGGAAAAACCTGCAGATCCTCCAATTCAACAAGGCCAAATGCAAGGTCCTCCACCTGGGTCAGAGCAATCCCAAGAACCAATATAGGCTGGGCAGTGATTGGCTCAAGAGCAGCCCTGAATAAAAGGACTTGGGAGTACTGGTGGGTGAGAAACTCAGCATGAGCCATCAGTGTGCTCTTGCAGCCCAGAAGGCCAATCGTATCCTGGGCTGCATAAAGTGAAACGTGGCCAGCAGGTCGAGGGAGGTGATTCTCCCCCTCTACTCCACTCTCGTGAGACCTCACCTGGAGTATTGCGTCCAGTTCTGGAGCCCCTATTACAAGAAGAATATGGATGTGCTGGAACGTGTCCAGAGAAGGGCCACAAGGATGATCAGCAGACTGGAGCACCTCTCCTATGAGGACAGACTGAGAGAGTTGGGTCTGTTCAGTCTGGGGAAGAGAAGGCTCCAGGGAGACCTTATTGTGGCCTTCCAGTATCTGAAGGGGGCCTATAGGAAAGCTGGAGAGGTACTTTTTAGGCTGTCGGGCAGAGACAGGACTAGAGGGAATAGATTAAAACTAGAGATAGATTGATTCAGGTTCGACATTAGGCATAATTTCTTCACCATGAGGATGGTGAGACACTGGAACAAGTTGCCCAGAGAGGTGGTGGATGCCCCATCCTTGGAGGTTTTTAAGACCAGGCTGGAAGGGGCTCTGAGCAACCTGATCTAGTGGGAGGTGTCGCTGCCATTGGCAGGGGGGATGGAACAAAATGATCTTCAAGGTCCCTTCCAACCCTGACAACTCTATGATTCTATAACCTACTTAGGGAAATGGCTCTTGAGTAGAAACAATCCTTAAGCCATAAAGTCTGGTCCACCTTTTTATTTATTTTTTTTTCTTTTTAGAGCAGTCATAGTTTATTTCCTTAGGGAGGCAACATCTTTTCCTTTCAGATTACCTTTAAGAAATAAATGCTCCTGTTATGTCAATATCTTGTTATAAAAAGAAGTAAAATACTGCAAGAATTTGAGAAGCCATTTTAATAAATGATCAGAAGGGAACAAATGCTCCCATCTTTTTAATCAATGAGTTTAAAGCACAGAAAATGCCACATGTGTGAATAAATAAAGCAAAAGACTGACAGGTTTCCAATATGTTTAATTCCTTTTTAAAGACATTGTGGGAAAGTAGAGTATTAACTCGTGGGATAGGTATATGGTGGAAGTATAACAGAGGTAGCTATATATATGTATATGGATACAGGAAGAGATACCAATACTCTGAGTGTGTGCACATGTCTACATGTGTACATAGCATACAAGAAATTAGTGAGTTTTTATCTGAAACCAGTTCAAAAACTGGTGTGTATTGCTGAAGAAAGTGTTTCTGTAGCCTGTTGCTCTGTATCACCCGTTATTCAGGCTCTGCATCTCCACACATTTCTACCAAAAGCAGTCCTCAGGAACAGCAGCCTCAGATATTACAGTATTAGATTTCCGACATACTACTTCTCAAGGTCTGTAACCCTTTCCTTATACAACACTTGCTTTTTGAACCCTTTCAAGGACCATAGAGCAATAGATTTAACATCTTATTTCTTCAGCAACACCTTACCTTAAGAAACTCTTAGCAGGCTTAAAGCTGTCAAAGTACAGCTCGCTCTCTCATAAAAGGCTGTGCCAAGCAGAGACTGAAGCCCATTAGGGAGAAAACGCACTTACTGTCATGTATGTGGTTAGTTTGGGTTTTAATCTATGCCATGGAGCTCCGATCCATGAGCTTTTACTTTTTTTCAATTAGATCTAAAAACGATGCAGCAACCAGCTCTCATGCTGCAAACTGGACACTGGCACCTTTCGACCACAAGCGCTTTAGGCGTCTGTTTCTGTTTGGCATGTTGTTTGCTGCTGCTGTGTAAGTTTGCTGGGCTGTTCACATTATACATTTGATAATAAACACTTTTCTGCTCTGATTTAATCTAATTGATTGCCTCCATTTGTCTTTTTTTCTTCTAAAGAATTATATAAAGTGTCTTGTATCAATGGGCTATGTAGATTATATACTTTAATTAACAAGATGTGGTAATCTACCATACAGTGTTCTACAGAGAAACATAAGGTTTACAGATTCCATGAGATCCATCTCAAGAAGCAGGCTATATGGATGCCAAGTCTTTCTAATCACATGTCCTCCTGACTCAGCCTTCCTCATGTTACAGCTACAGCAGTAAGAAAGATCCTGCCTTTCAGTGAGAGCGATATGTGCAGTGGTCAGCATAAATAAAAATAAGGAACAATATTAAAGGCCTGATTCACTTTCAGTGACATTGGGCTAAATGAGAAATGAATAAGCTGATATTTATAGAATTGCCTGAGAAAATAAAGGCTTATGCAGTGGGAATAGGTTGCATGTATTCACTGACTTGTCTGAACTTTTGTCTGAAATATTGTGCCATTATATGTAAATTGCATGTGTTGTTTTCTATGCTGGTAAAGAGGGAGGTGTAAAATGCTGCAGAGTGATCATGATGACTATAGGAATACAGGCTGTAAATTACTTAGGATGTAAACAGTATAAAGAAGACCAAATCTGTGCAAATATGCTCATAGGAATTTCAGTAGATTTTACTTGTGTAAGTCGTCAAAGCTCCAGGCTGTAGGTCCATTCCCCACCCTCCTTTTGTCAAAGGTCTCTCTGACAGTGATCCAGTGATCTTTTGCAGGGTCATGCTCACATTTCATTCCATGGAACAAATACAGGCTGACGACTTCTGCCACTTCTAGCTATCAGTAGTAGCAAATTAAAGACCCAAGCCATACTGTTGAAATAGATTTGTTCTGCCTCTTACTGCAGAAAGATTGCACAAGAACATGTTGGGAGGAGGAAGATATGCTGTACATGCTAGAGCTCAGAAAATATCCAGCAGTGCTTGCCAGTATCACTCTATATGCTAAATTTGTACAAACACAGCAGTTAAGAAGTTGTACTCCAGTTAAAGTGTCATTCGACAAGATGAACGTATTCTGCTGTCTCCTCTTATCTTGTGAATACTTTATCTCTGGAGAAGAGCAGATATTCTCCGTCTTTCAGATCCAACCATTGTGTTAGAGTTAACATTCAGAATGGAGGAGAAAATGTGAGTCCCTTTCCTCTGAGGACTTCAGAACATCAAGAAGACAAGGACCCTTCAAACTCCAAAGTTTAGGGTAGTTAATAAACCTGAATTTAATGTGTGACAAATACTTTTTTAGTTTTATATATATTCCTAGTTTCACTTAAGAGCAATGGAAAGATGAACAAGGCTTTAGCAACACTTTCCTGTTCACACGTGACTTCTTCCCCAATTTCTCTTTTATTCAGTGATTCATTATGCAGCAGAACAACACAGCAGCTCTGAGAATTCAGCCCTAGCCTTTTCCCCAAGCCAGCAGTGGGGCTTTTTAAATTCCAGGAGTTAAGTGAAGGAAATGTAAAGTGCTTAACATCATGTAAATCCTGGAAAATCAATGTCACTGGAACATTTGAGATGTTTTGTCTTCCAACAAATGGGGTTATTTCACTTGTGCAATATTTTTTTTTTACCTCCACCCTTCTATTTCTCCCTCTCCTTTCATGTGTCCAAGAAAATATGCGTCACGGATCTTTGTGTCTTGACTTTCTTGGGACTGATATGAAACCAAATGAGACATTAAAGAAATCAAGAGAGAACCCTGTCACTCTGTCAGTGACAGGAACTTCTTCATTAATAACTTTGCTGTAACAGCCCCAACAATAACTATAGTTATAATCTTCTTCATCTTCTACTCTACCTAAGTTTACAATGTCTGAAAACATTGATCGTTGCTTTGAAGTGCTTACTTTCAGAAACCTGAATTTTAAAAAAGGTACCTAATCCAAATTGATATTAACAGAAGTTAGTGCTAAATCCTTCTGGGAATCTGGACCTAAATGCCTAGGAAAAATCATTGGTTGTTCACTGATCCTGAACAAATATTCCAGTCTTTCCTTCATTTTTCTTTCTCCCTAAATTGGTAAATTGGAAACTAATCTGAGTCTTTGGTATTACTATCGCTAAACAGCTCCCAAACAACAGTTGTTAACATTTTGAAGTACAAGAAGGAAGTATGGCACCTAAGGGGAAGTAGTGCAGAAACAGTAGTGGCTGTGTTCAGTCTACCAGCACAAGAAAACAAGATATTTTGCTAACAGTTTGCCAGATATGTGTGTACTCAATACCAGCAAAAGCGCTTATTACAAGACAATCTGAGGGCAACTTTTGCAATTCCCAAGACCTTTAATCTACACATTGCAAAGAGAGCACGTGCCAAGGGTGGGATGTAGGGCAGGGAGTTTAAGGGAGCCTAAAACAAACTTTGCTAAGAAAAACTATTGAAATTTGCAGCTCCTTCCAGCTGCTAGCACTCCTTGGCACTCTCCAGACACCATGCACTGCTTAACTAGCTACTGTTTTAGAGAGATTAGAGTAAGGGTAAATTAGCGATGGTGGAAAGGTGCCAGACTGGTAGCTTCCACCTGCAAATCTTTGTCTATGTCATCTCCTTGCTCATTCCCTTGCGTGGTTGTGTAAATTCCTCTCCACGTGCTCTACTCAAGATGCTGAACCATACGTTTCACTTGTCGTCTGCTCATCCCTTTTGGCAAAACATTGCAAATATTTAGAAAAGAGATCTCGCCCAGAGACAAAGGATAAAATGCACTCAGTTGAGCAGTACCTCCAACTTTTAAAGGCTGCTTTCTGGGTCCTGCACATGCAGTGATCTTTTTAAAATTACCTTTCTTTATACAGCTGGAGCCATTAAGGAGCATCATGGTCCCAAAACACAGCCATTAAGCATATACTCTTTGTAAGATGTTTTCAGGGAGCAACCTTTACATACTTTTGTGCTTGTCACTCTCCAGGGCATCTAACTAGAAGTCTTTTTGTTGACATATTCTGATGGTCAGCCTCATATTTTTCTATTTGCATTTCTTTAAGTGGATAATTGGCTTTGCCATTGGCAATTTTATGTAGAGATTCTGATCATTTGAGGTAAGTTCACTTTATTTGTGCATGTGCTAGAGAAGGACGAAGACAGTCCATGAAAGGCTTGTGACTCCTCCCCAAGGGATCAGATATCCTCTCATGTGGGTGCAAGGATTTTTTCAAGGATGTTTAACACAGAGTCAATGAAAAACAATTTTGAGTATTGTGTTTCTAAATACTCTTCCTCTTCAGCATCACAGAAGGTTTGGTTTGGGGGTTGTGACATGCTTACATAGCACATACACTCACATAGCAACACGGGTTTATCATTTTGAGTGAGGGGCAGATAACAGGGTAGGATCAACCACTTACCGTGGCAAAAGATTGAGGGATAGAGTTTCCTGGAAAGAATTATGAAGCACAACACAGAAAAAGAAGTCCACATCTTGCCTCTGACATGGACATTTGGGAAGCAATTTCCTGGATACATTCCCTGTGCGCAGGGAGATGGAAACTGAAATTGGCGTGGTCTGTGGCAATTGTGGTCAATCATAGCAGTACAAACAGCACCCACCTGAAACAGAGCTTGTCATCTCTTCAGAATCTCTTTGCATACCTTGCATTTCTGCTGGGGGGGGAGCAGAAAACCCCAGTACATCAACTGATAATGCTGATTTGTTCTAGTCTCACTCTCTAATTTTGAAACTCCAGCTGTAAGAGAAGAGGGTAGATATCAATTGACTGCACACAACCTTACCAGATGTGTCTAAATGAAAAAAGGTTTGAGCCATAGATCAATGTTTTGTTTCAATTCTGTATGGTCTGAAAAAGTACATCTGTATGTGTGGCCTTTGCATTTGACTTCTCTGCTCATTTGTTCCATGTAAAAATGAACCCAATATCTGGAATTACCAAGGACAAGGATGAGGATCACTGCTACAGATCTTTGCTCACACAGTTCAGCCTAGGAAAAAGACCAGTTATGTTACATTTAGATGAAAACAAACAGCCATGAAAAGTAGGCCTGCTAAGTACATCACAGCCTATGTTTTCATGACAAGTAACATTTTAATTCAGAAATGACCTATTGATTTCAGGGGAATTAATGGCAAAGTAAAGTATTGATTTTGGTTTAAATCACTGGAAGACCTCCTTCTCCCTTTGATGAAAAGGAAGGCTATTTCCATTTAAAAAAGCAACTTGAAAACACCAGACATAATTCCCAAGTGTAATGGCACATGTACAATCTCATGGCAGAAGAGAGGATTAGATCACTTCTTTCTTTGAGAATTAATTATTATTTTCAGCTACGAAGCAAAAGGAAAGGCAGTGTAAAATATCTCCACTGATTTCAGCAGCCTTTGCACTGTCCCTAAATTATAATTTTTATATATATATAACTTTTTTTTTTTCAGCAGCAAGAGTACAATTAAAGCATTAAAACAATTATTGTTCAGAGAACTGATAGATGCCCCATCCCTGGAAATGTTCAAGGTCAGGTTGAATGTGTCTCTGAGCAACCTGATCTAGTTGAAACTGTCCCTGCTTATTGCAGGGGAGGTTGGACAAGATAACCTTTAAAGGTCTCTTCCAGCCAAAAGCATTCTGTTATAAAGCAGTAGAATACAGTAAGTCAATCCTAAGTACCAATGTGCCTCCACTTGGTATGGCGAAATGGTGGTTTATTTTCTCACATGCAATCTCCATACATGATGTAACGTGATGTAAATTACTTCTGGCAGCTGTGCACAGGATAAGAAGAAACAGGAATAGATTGAAGGAAGGATGAGTTAAGTCTCAATATTAGGAAAAATTCTAAAATGTGAAATATAAGCAAAATCCTAAACGAAATGCATAAGGAGATAGCAATGTCTGTATCCTCAATCATTTCAAGAATAGCCTAGACAGACCTAGGCCTTCCAGGAATAGTGTAAGTAGGTATTAACCCACGCTCAGGAAAGTAAGACACACTACAGGACCTTCTGTTATCTCTTCTAGCTTTATTTTTTATGGCTCTATGAGTTTCTTTCTAACATGACAGAATTAGCAGTTTTAGTTAACAGTTCTGTGGCTTAATGCATCCCCAAATATAAGGGAAAATAACACTCACTAGTAGAGTTGATGGATTGTGCCTCATTGAAGAAGATTGTTTTCCTCTTCTACAGGGGCAAAAGAGAGTAGTAGTATGATGAATGAAGCCAGCATTGTGGCCTAAACCAGAGCTTGGATCATACAGCTCTGACCAGACCTTGCTTGCTGTTGCAAGCATTCTGCTATGAGTATACTTTGCTCCTTCTCTCTCACTGGGATTAAACACACTGTTTAATTCAGATGGGAGCAAGTTACTCAAGTGAACCAAATCAATTGTAAGAGCTTTGAAATAAAAATATCTAAATTACTAAGAAACCTCAAGCCACCTCTCTCTAGTCCACATCTTCCAGTAAACACACAGACAGTAATTTCTCACTTGCCACTAGCCATTTAAGGAAAAGGCAGAGAAGTGACAAAAGATCATTGCAGAAAAAATATGTAATTTTTTATTCTCACTTATCACACTCTATTATCTTTTTATTAAGCAATAATGTACTGGATTTTTTTTCATCAGCTAACACCATAGCTCAATGACACATTAAAAGCATTAAAAAATCCTAGTATGTATATACAGTAGTAAGCTAATTCTAACACCAGCAGCACTTCTGGCAGACAGACCATGCAAAATGTACTGTCAAAAAGCAATCTATAACTCTTTCTGTGGGATGGATTTAGCTTATTTGATACCAGGCAGGTCAGGTAATAACTGAGGAGAAGGAGTATGTTTTGAGGGCAACTGTATGAATTCTGCTTATAAATATCACAAACCTATTGAGCCATCTCAGGAATGGTCCAAGTCATACACCTTAGGAGTCTGTGTACATCGAAGACAGCTCTGAATTACCAGTCAGCAGTCTGTTACATATAGTTGCAAGTAGATGGAATAATATTGCAGGTTATTGCTGAGTTATAAGACCATTCACGTGTTTTCTGTTTTCACTCTGAGGTGAGCTTCCAGACAGAGCTGTTTTTCAGCAGAAAGTATTACGCTTAAATTACTCAGCACAAGCTGATATATACTTAGAGCCTGAACATCTTCACTCTGGGTATATTCTTTTGACCATACAGTCCTACTGCTTCTCTCATCTTTCCACAGCCAAGAACAAAAATTATCTTGTGCTATCACAAGTCCTATTCCAACACACACACACAATCACATGCACACATACAGGTATTTTAGACCAAGAGGAACTTCTGTGTCCATGTGGTTAATGTAAATATGCCTCAGTAATTCCTGGAGTGAAGTCTTCCTCACTGTAGAAATGAATTATGTTGATTTAATTTATTTGCATTGCAATGGTGTTTAGATACTCCAGAAAACAAACAAACAAACAAACAAACAAAAAACAGTCAGGGCTTTATTGTGCTAGGCACTGTACACTTATTTAATAAAAGACAGCCCCTACAGCAAACAGCTCACAATCAATAGAGACAAGGGACGTAAAAGATTGGAGAAAATATGGTTTTATCAAATTTCAGCTTTCAAATGCAATATCCTTTTGGACTCACCACCTGAATGAAATCTAAGATCTGAAAGGCTACTTTTATTACTTGTGTCCATAAATATTTATGGCAATTTAGCCTCAAAATTCCCATGTGCTCAGGGTCTTAAATATGCATTCAGCACAAAGGGAATTCAGCATGCATGTCTGAGGGCATAATGGTTTGAATTATCAATTCCCCTCAAAGAGCTAGAGCACTACTCAACTAAATCCTGTGCTTTGTAGCAAAATACTGTTGATGTATACAGGGACATATAGCCAGGATATCTTTCTAGAGGCTGGTCATAACCGTTTTAAACATGTCTGGTATAGCCTGTGCTTTCTTCCAGTCTCTAAAATACCACCTGCCACTCCAGACTCATGAGAGCTGTGAGAATCCTGATGGAATTTTAAAAATAATATTGCATATTGTTTTGAAATGTATGAGATGCTATATATTAGGATGTAAATAAAATATGTTTGAGTCTTTTGTTTTTCCTTCTGCTGCTTGACGTATTACAGATTATAGTCTTCAACTACACTATTCCTCAAATTCGAGGACTAGAAATTTACTTTTTATCCATGATGTCTCTGAAGTTGTGTAATCCTGTGACTCCATGAACTAAGACTTATCAGGGCAAATGTAAATTACCTGGAAATTTAAAAGAAAATTATCGTAACTGTATCATCTATTAAGTCGCATCTGAAGGACTTTTTCACCGCTAGCAGTACAGTTATCATCTCAGTTTTGTTTTAATTTTTCAGCACAGTTATTAATAACTGATCTTTCTTCTAAGTTTGTTCTATAATTCAGATATTTTCAAAGAAATACCAGCTTGGACTAGTGAACCCTTTTAACCTTTTAATGGAAACATAAACTCCCACTTACCAGTCTTTGTCATTATCTGCGCCAAAGCCACTCTATGTAATTGGCTGGGGCAGGATAGCTTATAAAACTGCTGTTCCTTGTTAGTGTCATGATAACAAAACCATGTTTAAATGTATCCCTGGTTAATACACTATGAGGGTTCTGGTAACTTGCAGGAACACAGCATGTTGCCATGTACCTTTCTATTTCAGTTTCAGATAAAAAGGGAAATGAACTATTTTCTTTACGAAGCAATATGCTAATGCCAGTAGAATAAAGGAAATTATTTTCTCTAATCCTGATGGATCACTGTTTTGTTCTTGATCCTGTTTTGGACGCTTAGACACAAGGATGGATAGAAAGAAAGTGAGCTTATCAGAGGTAACCATTAGATGTAAGTAAGAAGGGGATTAGTTGTGTTTTATCTTAAAGTGTTAGTGCTTGTATATGACCAGAAGCAGTATTTCTATCACTGAAGTCAATCAGGTTCAGTAAGTGACAAAGGAAGTAACCAAAGGAATATTTTTCAATACACTGATATCCTCTATATGTGATATCAGTGGGAGTGTTACTTAAATGGCAATTGTGTTACATGGTTTAGAAATAGAGTTAAAATCAAATATACAAGAAACACCAGAATGATAGCAGTTTTAAAAACAGAATTAATAAACCAGGTAATTCTTAAATTTAGGATTTTTTTTTCCTGGAGTGGACACTGAACAGTGGCAATGTCAAACTTTCACATAAACTAATATTCCTTAATGCTGTTTGAAAGACTGTCCTCTAAAATTTGCAGATGAAACAGGATTATTCAAAATTTTTAAATGGCAAAATAAATTTTTCCAATCCAAATGGACTGTTTAGAAATCCATAATTTTCCTTATAAAAGAGAAAACTCTTTAAGAAAAATTCCTATTGTAACTGATTTTAGCTCACCAGAATATGTGGTCTTAGATTTGGCTTTAGAGTAAAAAATTATTCAGGAATGGTGAGATTGAGGAGCATTCGGGGATACCATAAATGCTTGCTATGCCTGTATAGGGGAAATTTTTTTAAAGGATCTAACTAAAATGGTCTGAGCTGCTTGGAAAATAAGCCTTGTTATCAAAAATCTCTTAATTGTCTTTGACAATGTGACCAGTGGTAGTTTTCTGTGAATTATCAAGTCCCCCAGCTATCCTCATCTCTCAGGGACTGGGACTCGAGCTGTGCCAGAGGTAATGTCTGAATGTCTGTGGCATAGTTTAAATGTCTAGTGAGTGCCTAAGGAAAGCACATACACAGAACCACCAACTCATTCAGTAAACATGTTCTTGTTCTGTGCTAATTTGGTTCTGCTGAGTTCTGTGGATTTTATTTCCAAAGAAATACATAAGCAGCTGTAACAGGAAATACAGCTGTTCCTTCCACAGGGGAAAATAGAAGCAAAGGAGACAGGAAAAGTAGGAAGTATGAATAGATGGACAGACAGATTTACTATCATCTTTTATTCACTTTCCCTTAGACTCTGGTCCCCATAGCTGAAGAGTTTATGTGACTGATACCAATTGTCTTACTAGCTGCTGGGTATTTTTTAATGATAATCTAATTACAGAAGGAGTGTGAATGGTCTACAAGGTAACGAGCACCTGGGGCATGAAAATAAAATTAAGCTTCTGACCTAAGTACAAAGGGGAGCTCAGTGCAGAACAAGAATCAGAACAAGAGAAAAGGACAGTATTTTAACTGTGGCAGTTTGAAATAGACAGCACAAGAGGACAGATTCTTGTACCCAATATGCATTACTAAGGTAAATTATTTACCATCATAGTTGGCTACTGATCAAATACTTTATTCCCCTTAAGGAGATGGAGGCATGGACTTGTTTAGAAGTGGGCCTGGGGTGTTTTGTAGAACCCTAGTAAGATGTGTGCATAAAAGCCTGACTACTGATGTCTCAAACCTTGTGGGGTGATAAAATGTGGACAGAAAATAAGCAAGGCCAGACTGGAGGGAGGAGGTGTTGGAGGGGGCTTGACAAAGCTCTGAGCAACCTGCTCTAGTTGAGGATGTCCCTGCTGTCAGAGGGACTAGATGACTTCTAGAGGTCCCTTCCAACCCAGACATTTCTATGTTTCTATGTTTTAATGTCTCTCAATAGTCCTTAATGGCTCTGCCATCCTCTCCTGGCTCCTTGCAGGTAAATTAACAATAGGAAGAGATAAATTCTTTGTAGGCAGGACGGTGTCTTTTCCCTGAGTTAACTTCTGCTAGTCACTGTGACCGCGCCAAGGAGAGGTCTAGAGCAGACACTGCACCAGAAGGGGCTCATGTAAATTAGGACCACCTCTACACTTCCTATGTAAATTGCGGATGCCACCCGTATCCCAAGAGTATAAAGAGACAGAAAATTATTGATTGGTGTGCATCCACCACCAAAGATTTGGATTAATCCTGTGAGATGTCACTGGATCTCAGGGTGATGATATCTTTCAATCTTAATTTCTTCTTTCTCCTCCCCCCCCCCATCTTTTCAATTCCTCCTCTTTCTACTTATATTTCCTTTCTTCTCTTAGTTATGCCTTAAAGTAATTGATAAGAAAATAAATGCTATTGCCAAAACGTCTTTATCTGCACCATTTATTAATTATTCTCAGGGAAAACCAATAAATTGCTTTGTATTGTTCCTCCAAGTCATTGTCATGGCTCTTATCAACTCTGCAGCCCTGCCATGTAGGGATAGCCTTTCTGGGGATCATAACGATTCACCTCTCTCACTGTCTACTGAGTGGGACAACACAGAATGTTACTGGGAAAGCCATTTTGCTTCTGACATGACTTCTTTTTGCTTCATGTACTTTGTGTTTGCTTGGACTTCGCAGACTGTGAGCTGTTTGCAGAAGGAACAGCTGTTTCTATTTACAGTTTATAACACAGGGAATCCCTGATTTTGACTGGGACAGTTCAGGCTCTGCCAAGATATAAATACAAGAATTTAAAAGACAATTTTTTTTGCTTCTGTAAGTGCGCACAACACTGAAAACATTACAAGCTCAGTCTTTGATTTGTATGACTGCATATATAAAAAAAGGACACATAGAGTACAGCAAAGCACTGTTCATTTGTTCCAGTGGAAGCCAAAGAGAAACATGATGTCACATATCCAAATCCTGTCCCCTCTTGCTTCCATGGAAGATCATCTTCCCCAGAAAGCTCTACAGTAAGATTAATGAGAGGGACAGAGTGCAAGCATAGAGGATAATAAAGTTTTCTCACAAAAAAACCCCAACAAAAACCACAAGGGGGGGGAAATTATCCAGCCTTTCTGGGCCACCACAGTCAAGCCTTTTTGGGCTTTTTGAGAAGGAATGTAATTTATAATAAGTGTTGTCCATAAACCCAATTAATTTGCTACTTTAGATGTTCCCACAGATTTACGCTTGAAACCTCAGTGGTAGCTAGCGAGCCTGGCAGGTTAACAAAGTACCACATTTTGTGAAGAGCAGGAGCCATACTTGCAGTGCCTATGGGAAGCATAGATGTCATGGCAATAAAATGATTAGTATACAGAAGAACAGAAGGGCACTCACTAGCCTGTTTTTAATCTTTTAAGTAATTCCAGCTTGTGAAGGTTAAAGGGATTGGCAACATGAGACACCAGAGCTTTGTAGATGTTCAGTTCCCTTTCTTTCTCCAATTTTTATTCTTTGTTCCCCTGATAAGATCTTGGCAAAAAGCAGTGAGAAACAGTTTCACTGTAATCTCAGTAGGTTTGATCATTTAGGAGGCTACCACTTGTTACAAAGGGAAATGACAAGGCAAGACAGAGATCTGAAGGCAGGCTTGACAATGCTGTCCAAGGGGAGCTAGTAGCAAATTAATATATCCATTTGTATACCATGCCTAACTTGTTGCTGACCTAAGACCTGTGAGCATAATGAACAATGATTTATTGTATTTATTAGTACAAAGTCCTCTTCCTTAGGAAAATCTAGGAGTTGGCCATGAAGTGGATTAATTTACAACCTTCAAGTTGGGTGGGGTGAGGAGGATGACGTGATTTACTGAGGTATAAGCTTCATCAGCTTCTTTTACTGAGATTTGTCCTAAATACATTTTAATTACAGATGTAAAACTTTCCTGAAGTGTCCTAATGTACAGACAATAAATTTCATAAAGTTTAGGTGAGACCCCAGATGAGAACATTATTGAAATCTATTTGGTAGAGAAGAGCTCAGGTCCGCCGGTCTGGTCAGCTTAGGCTCTTTCTCATGGCCTCTAAAGGGATCTTGAGATGAATACCAAAAAATAGACAATGTCATAAAAAAAATCATTATTTTGGCGTTCTCAAATCTAGAATGCAACCTGTGCTCAAAACAAGGAGAGCAGTTTGTTGAATGTAGATGAACCTGGAAAACAGGAGACGCAGATTCAAGTTCAGTTTCAGGGTCAGTGTAATTTTGGGTTTAAGTTTCCCAAAGACAAAAGGCATAGATATTTGGCTAATATGAAGTGGGACAGCTACTTCCCCTTACTTCTTTCACATTTTCAAGAATAAGCTAAAAGATCCAACTTTAATCCTGTGTTATTGATCAGAATGCTAATGTTTGCAGTGGAGTTGAGTTATTGTTGACACTAAAAGTACCTGATGAAATTCACAACAGATTCATAGAGTTGGGCAGGTTTTATCCACCAGTGAAAATAAACTATCTCATGAGAGGAACATGACAACTGCTTAACAATTTTCAGCAACGCCCTGTAATAATACAGGATAAATTCTAATGAATCGAATGTTTCAGTGGCCTACATTTAATTCCCTGCATGTGATTCTCCAGGTTTTTGGGTTTCTACCTTAGTTCTTACGCAAAAAAACAGAAGTCTTTAGTTATAGTAAGCAATCATTTGCCTTCCAGTTCCACCACATCCTTTAGTGGTCTTCAGAGGCCTTGCTTTTTTTTTTCAATACTGACTCATAGAGAAGAAGCATATATAAAATGTGTAAATGTGAATCAAGTAAGTCCCTTTTGTCTCAGCAAACTTGGGAATGTATTTGGGAGCACAGCTTATGGTCTCAAATTCTGGTAACACTGGCTCTTCAAGCAGTAGCCTCAGCCAGCATTTCAAACAGCAATGTTTAAATAACTAATGCCAACAATTCACATACATAAATAATTATCAGAGGATCAAGATCATAAGGTTTGATTATTTAACAAGGAATTTATCCAACACAATCCAGCCAGAACAATATTTCTAAGTGCCTTTGTCCTTTCTCATCTCAAACTTTATTTTTCTTTCTCCAGCTGTAAATTGGTCTAGCAAGGAAAGACCTACAGAGGCACATAATCTCGAAAGGTTAATTTTGTATGTCAGGCTTTACTTCAGCTAAACATGGTGGTGAGGTTCAAACTCCCTGGTCATATAATGCCTCAATAAAATGCGCTTTAACGGCAAAATAAAACAGTAAAGACAGTGGGACTGTCCTTTATCTCTTTGGCATAGATAAGGTCTCTTTCAATTTATGTTACCTCATTTGAGACAACCTATGGGCTGGAGAGAGTTCACGGGGGTGCAGTAAGTACGATCAGAGGCTTAGCGATCATGCTCTATAGGAAACATTTCATGAGATGTGCTCTGTCAAACCAGTAACGAGCAGACTGAGGAGAGATATGTTAAAAGTCTGTCACAGAGAGGAACAAACAATCCTTTCTCAATCACAGATAGAAGACAAGTAAAGATCTCAGACTGCAACAAGGGACAGCCAAGTTAAATATTTTAAACGTAAAGATAATGAACTGCTGAAATGAATAGATTGCCTGGAAAGGTTTGTGGAGTGTCCATTGGTCCTTGAAGAATAGCCAGGATAAACATCTGTCAGCAGTCATTTAGGTAGAACTTGTCCTGCCCATGGGGACACAAAATATTTCTGAATGGAAACTTTCTACTTTCAGTCATAAAATAAGAACACTTTCCAGTTTCTTAAGGCTGTCTTAAAATTTTTCTTATACTAGATGTCTGTGTAGACTGAACCCTGCTGTGAGAATAAACAGTTTCGATGGACAGAGAGTAGTTACTAAAAGAAAATCAGTTCTTCCAGAGACTTCTTCATTCAGCCCAGTTTTAATGATCCTTGTCCTCAGTCTATCTTGGCTGTGGCAATAAGGAGCCCCTGGAAGCTGGGCTGTGGAGCTTTGGAACCTCAGTCCCTGTTTCACACACCCTTGAGCAGACACACAGTCAATCTACCAGAACCGATTTAATTGAAAATGGTCTTTATTGCTGTCTTCCTCTGATTAATTTGGAAATGTGAACCTAAACATATGGATGCTGGGCCTGATTTTCATTTACACTAATAGTTTTGATAGTGCTTTCTTCCTAAAACGAAGCCTTAAAAAGTGGGTAAAGAAAATTTGCTGTCATTTTATATTGACAAAGTGGAGGAAATTGGCCATAATGCAAATAGGAATTGAGACTACTGAGTACTTTGGCTGGCTTCTTATTTTCGCAGTAATGCCTTTCTACTGCTCTGGTGTTATAAGAGACTTTAAGGTGAGTATTAATGAAGTGTAATTGCACTTTGCAACACTCTGCCCACATAAAAAGGTCTTAAAGGAATCCCAGTGTAAATGAGAACCTTGCCAATTACATCTAAATTGTGTTGTCTTAATTGTAATGTGGTTATTCAGAAACATTTTAATCTTTAAAAAAATGCAGAGGAATTTATAGCTAAAATTATATTCTAAATTGTTCTTAGCAATAGGGTAGAAGCAGTTTTGAATGAAGAGTCCTTACACTGGAAGCCTCCATTTTTTGGAATTTGTAGCCCAGTGGTGAATATCTATTTCTGAATCTTTTCCCTCTGCCATGCTTAGTCTTTAGGGAAGAAAGACAGTTCTGACATTAGCTACTAAACTTTGACTGAAGTTGCTGCAACCTGTTCCTTGAGGTTTCCAGTTTGATCCCAGGCCATTCTGGTAGTTCACACACTTGTGCTTGAAATCCCCCACTCAGAGGCCAAATTGGAAAATCACTAATATGATTCTTGTTCAAGGAAAAGACTCACCTACTGTGCTAATGCTGGGAAACTGTACATGTGAGGGGGAAACATCCTCTCTGTCAAGGCTGCAGACAAGTGCTAAATCTTAAGGAATGAGAGAAATAGTGATTTGTGTCTTCAGGATAACCTGGAGTCATTTATTCTCTCCAAATCTGCAAACCAATGTACTACTACTGTCATATTTCTGTATCCCCGTGATAGGAGTTTCTTCACCAGAACTTGGACTGAGCCCAAAATTTCAATTATAGAGTGCTAATAGAATTTCTAGGAAATCACTTCCAAAAAAAGAAATAATTTTTTGTCCTTCTATTTCCTGAAGAACTGAATATCTCTGGATTCAACTCAGAGCACCATCACCTCATTTAGAACTTCTTGCCTGTTGAGCTGCATGGTCACTCCACAGAGTCACCTCCCTCTAAGAGATCTAGAGCTATGATAGGATAACATGGGACAAAAAGTGGCTTTGGTGTCTGCTGTAAGTGAATGCAGGGAATGAAGTTAACAGAAAACAAGTGAAATGTCAATAGGCTGAAGACTGAGACCTGTATTTTCAGTAATTTCTTCTCTCCATGAGAGACTTTCAGTAATACTTCTAGCATCATTGGTGGAGGACATTTGCTAGCATGGGTATGTAACTACAAATATAAATGGATACTATTTTGTCTATCCTGAAATTGTCAATAATACAAAGTGCACCAACTGATAATGGAGACAAATCACCCAACAGCTTCCACACAAATGAATAGATCTTTTCCTCAAATATGAATATCTGAATTTAGTTTGACTTCTTTCTTATGTGGGTACATATCCACCAACTCATCCAACTTCTGGATTTGGCCCCAAAGAAGAAAGGTAACAAAAACTGACAGCAGAGCATTTACTGGCCAGCCCTAAAGAAAGTTCATCCTAGGAAGTCAAAAGAAACTCTAATTGTGCATCTGATTCTCAGTGATTCTTGAAAGTGTTTTACAATTTTAAAAGCATGGAGGACATGTTCAAAGACATAAAGACCAATCAGGCACCCAGCTACTATTAGGAGTCATCAAGAGTCAGATATCTGGCTGCCATTTGTGCCTTTGAAAAACCTCTTCCTGCATCAATTACACTTACTTCCACTTCAGAGCTGCAGAACACAGCCAGAGTAGCATAAAATATCCTAAAGAAAAATGAGCATCAGCCTGAGTACAGAAAAGGAGAGCAAACAGTGATCTATAGAGCTCAGATAGAAGGCGCCTAGCTAACTGGGGTGCAGTCTGGGAGACATCAGTAGATAAACAAATAGGAGAAAGCAATGTGCAGAAATGAAAGTATTTAAGAGCAAACAGAACTAGAAAGCCTTTTGAGCTGGAAATGAGAGTGTGTATCTAATGAGTGACAGTAAGGAAGAGAAAAGAGGTGCTGGCAGTGAGAAGAGTGGATGGATCATTTCAAATGGCTGGAAATATGGCAGGGAAAATCACAAAGCTCTTGCAGGAGATGGGGTGCAGCAGGATGGAGCTGCTTGTGGACACACACTCTAAAAAATGGGTGTCGGACCCAAGCCCTGAAAACATAACCAGAAGCAGTAACCTTGATCTCCCTACCCTAATATCCCACCCAGCAAAAGAATGAGGAGAGCTTCCTGTTGTTGCCATGACCCCAAGATGCTAGAGAGAGAGCATAGTGCTGGGGAAAAAAATGTTTCCCCCATGTGAATCATCTTTTCCAAGTTCAGTCCCCCAGTATTGTACTTTGTATCTTGGCACCCAAACCATCCCTTCCTTTTTCTTTCTTTTTCATTTATTCTAATGTCTTTTTTTTTTTTTTTTTTTTTTTTTTTACTGAGCCGCAACAGTAGCACTGAAGACATTGTAACTGGGTGTCTTTTGTTCTTCAAGGAGTCTGAAAAGTCTTTCTATGGTGTCAAAGCCACTCTCTTAAGTGTGAAGGCCCCAGAGGGCTGATGCCTTATCCAACTGTTAGAATGTTTACTTAAAAAAAAAAAAACAACAAACCCAAACATATGAAGGAAGACAGAGAGGAAAGAAGTGGGGGTTCAGAAGAACAGAGAAAGGAGGATGAAAAAGAGGAAGACTGGCAAAAGAAGAACAGAGAGACAGGGAGGCTGATCTCATCACTATGAATCCCCAGAGTCTGGTGTTTTACCAGCACCTCCATGCACACAGCATTTTAATCACCTGCTCTGGCTTGGCAATTCCAAAACCATTTTAGCCTTACTGAATTCTGAGAGAAAAAACTCTATAGAAAGTCAATATTATAGTTTAACCCCAGATGGCAATTAAGCACCACACAGCTGATCACTCACTATGAGAATCAGAAGAAAAAAAAAGTAAACCAAAATAAGTGATGCACAATATAATTGCTCACCACTTGCTGATTGATGCCAAGCCAATCCCCGAGACATGGCATCCCCCAAACAACTCCCCCCAGTTTATATACTGGATATGACGTCATCTGGTATGGAATATCCCTTTGACTTGTTTAGATCAGCTATCCTTGCTGCTTTGACTTCCAGATTCTTGTGCACTTCGAGACTTCACTAGCAGGGCAGCATGGGAAGTTGAAATGTCCCTGACTTAGCAACAACTAAAACCTCAGTGTGTTATCAACATTATTCTCATACTAAATACAAAACTCAGCACTGTACCTGCTACTAGGAATAAAAGTAACTTTATTCTAGCTGAAACCAGGACAGTCAAACAGGGCATTTCCTCAAAATACTGAGTCTGCAAGAAACAAATCACACAACAAAATTTTATTGCAAAGAAGGAATACATAGGTGGACCTTTTATAAGCAGAGGATTTGTATCATTCAGGAAGGATCTTTCCAAAGGAAAATGTTGATATATCAGTGCCCTTTTTACCTAGGAATCCATATGCAGTGTACAGCCCCCAAACCTATTTATTTTACATAACACTAATGTAAAACAGGAGTGATTCAGATAATCAATCAAATTAAAACAATAAGTCTCTCAGAACAGAAGGCTAGTAAAATAATCATGTCATATTCCTCTTCTGGTGATACTTTTTCTTTCAACATGATGCCCTAATTGTGTAGTAATACCTATCACAATAACATATACCTGTGGTTGTGTTCCAGCTGTGATTAGAGTCCAGTACAGAGAATGAGGCAGCCTCTGTATTTAGGCTAAGTTTGAATACATGAAAGTAGAGAAAAGATAATCTCCTGTTCTGTGTATATAATATCTTTCCCTATGTGTATGTGCCTACACGCAGAGAACTTTTATGATTTTACTTTCTTTGTATTTCTCCAATGAGAACTGCATCCTCAACCATGTTATGGGATGATCATATATAACAGCGGATTTAAATCAAGGCAGAATAGCAATATATTTTCAGCTGAGATTTGAAGAAAAAAGAAATCTGAAAGATGGCATTCAATACATTTGTTAAGAGATTCATAAATTTGTTGTGCCTGTGTCAAAAAGGAGGCAGCACTCATACCATTGGTGCTCAGACGGTGAGAAGAGAGGAGTGAGACAGGCAGTGACCAACTCACAACTAGTTATAGACAGCGTAGAACAACTTGTCCTGTGAGCAAGACCTCAGACTGAAGCCACCACTCTGAAGTATATCTATAGTTATTTTGCAAGTAAGGCAAACACGCAGAAGTTAAGGTCTAACCAGATGAGAAACTATACCACACTGCAGTGGAACAAAGTCTTCAGTGAACACTTTTTTTCTTTGTTCTGTTGAAGAAATAGTTGAATTCCACCCAGAGTAAGTTCTCTTTCCTTTCACAAGAGAAGAGATTTATGAGACACAAGAGAGTGCAGTAACATAGGCTAGATAAAGAAAGGGTGAAGGCCACATCCTGTCCAGTAAAATATTTGGAATGAATTGCTGAGCAACCAGACACAAAAGGGCATCTAAAAGGACTTTCCAAGTCATATGAGAATTCAGAGGCCAGAATGTAGCTGGTTACTGGAGTAGGACACTGCATCTCTTCCCTAACAATTAGAAGCAACAGAGTATGTGATTAGAAAATCTTAAAATACAGTACCTGCAGTCTTCAAAAATGTAACGCTTCATATTCTGTGCAACAAGGGCTGTCTACTTAACTGAAATATAGTGGTATGCCTCTGCAATATTTTCAGAAAAGCATTCACTCATTGTTAAGCACCTATTTGCTCAGATAGCCTAAAATGCCCTTGTGTTTTCTTCTGGCACTAAGTAAACCTTAGATCATGTCTTGTCACTTATAACAAACCTACAGGACACTACGGATTTTCTGGGGTTTTATATCTGAAGTACTTGAAACCACCGATTTCACACCTTTTTCATGCAAAGCTATATATAATCTCCTTTTTAATTTAAAATCTTGTCTCAGATATAATCAAAGCTTGCAACAACATACTGCAAAACCAAGTGAACTACTCAAACCATAGGCACTGTGCTCAACATATGAAATTTTCCCATAATCTTTGTAGGTACTCCTGAAATCTTTAAATAAATTAGTACAGATTCTCCTCTCTTGTCTTCACTGTATGTTGAGGTTTTCAGGATTTTGAGGATTTTTCTCATAGTTTCTAACTGGACACTTGCACATAATTGTTACGAATCAGCAAAAACTGTTTGTGTAAGGTAGAGGTCTGGCAATATTTTAGAAGTAGTAGTTGCAAATGAAACCCACTGCAATACAATGGTGCAACCTTCTAAGGTTATGGCTCCAAGCATAAAAGCATTTTGGAAACTAGTATTACATTATAAATCATTTATATGGGTACTTCTAATAACATGAAGAGTGGAACACAAGAAAGAGGGACATATTTCAGAAAGACTCTAATCTAGTTTTACATTAGAGGTACAAGAATAAAAGTGAATAGCCATCTATCTCAAACCCAGAAATGGTAGCATATTGTTTACCATGCAAGGAAATATAAGCCTGACATGAACTCTGTTGTTCAAAGGCTTCTTTTATTTGTTTATTTGTTTATAATTATAAAGTTAATAGATGTTAAGTAAAGTTAGAGCTGAAAAGGTCTAGGAGTCAGTGTTTGAGACACATGTCATATAACAGAGGCTCATGATATGCTTAACCAAGATCTCTTTTTCACTTCCCTACCTGTCTCAACATTTTTTTGGTACCAATTAAACAGTGTAATTTGCTAGAAATTAGCTGTATCCCTCAGGTTCCACAGAAGTTCCTCAAAGGCAGCATTTAAGTACCCCAGAAAGAAGAGTGACACAATGACCAGTGGGTTTTCAAATGTATGCAAACAACTATTTTCCCAGAGTGGCTATGCTGGCTGCTATAGCTTCTCCATCACAAAAAGTGAACCAGTCAGGGCTGGAAAGGATCCCACTTCTTTCATTTCAGCTGGCAGACCTCACTGAAATCAGCCTTGACATAAGTCTTTCACATCTGTTGGAAAGGGAGTAGCACCAGCTGAGGATACACACAGAAAGGCTCCTCCATGCATGTAAATACTGGACCCAGAATTCACCTACACCTGTTTGATGCCTTCTTAAGGAGGAGTCTACTCCTTTTTCCCACTGTTAAGTTTCTTCTTCCCCTCTCAGATGGATTTCACAAAGACTGAGATGCTGCAATGAGCCTAATCTTCCAACAAAAACTTGATGTTTTAAAAAGGCAAACTCAGGGGGAATGTGTCCTCTGTAAGCTCCAGCTTGGCTGCCTGCCCAGTCAGCTTATTCTAATTATCTGGGAGTATGAAAACAATAGATTGTCTCTACCACTAAATCAGTCTGATCAGCAAAGGCTTCTCTTAGCCGTAAGTGACTGCAGTTATCTTTGCTTTGAAGAATCATCATCTGAAAGAGAGATTTCATATGCCAACTTGATAGCTACCCCATAGCTAAGTTGATAAGACCTGTGAACACCAGCACTCAGTGGAAGGGGGAATTTGGTACACTTCTGCAGCAACAGAGAAATAATCTTGAGGGGCTGGGCAGACACTGACAACCCAGGGAGAAAACAGCTGGCTCAGAATAGCTCTTATCTAAAAGCTTTAATAAGTAAATCTTAAATACCAGCTCTATCGACTGAGACATAGACCTTTCCTGTATCTCTTTTTTCATGTATCATGTAAGGATGAGAAAACAAGGTCAAGCCAGACTTAAGCCTGAGTTATATTTACAGCATCGTAAACTCCACTGCCCTTTTCAGTTATTCATATGAATTATTTCAGATCCTACTCAGAGCTCCTGGGATCCAGGTGAAGGAGGAAGACAATTAATCAACCGATTGTGCTTAACAAAGAACAAGTGTGAGAGATTGAAGGTACCCAGTGGCTTCATGGTACTGCAGGGTGCCAACCCCCTGACACAATCATTACGGTTCTTGACTTCACTTTTGCATGGCTATGCAAGTGCGCTGTTTGGGACAGGTTTTGTATACAATGTAGCTAACATACAGGACAATCCAATAAGACGTCTTGTTTCATCACGGTTATTTCAACCATTCCAAACCATTTGATTTTGTCTTACAATTCAGACCCCTTTGCAATACCTGTTGATGGACATCTGAATATCTGCCCCCCTTATCGCCTGCATGCACTCACTGAAGACAATCAGAGAACAGAACTTGAAGCAAGCAAACAAGGAGGGTGGCTGAAGGTGAAGAACCTCAGCTGTGAGATCGCAGGCACTCTGAAATAGCAGCATTGTCCAATATTGTGTCTTTGTACACTCTAGGATGAGCTACAAACCCTGTTTCAATCATACTATCAGTCTTCTCAGAGGATGTCTTTCCATTTTCTCTTCTCCACTCTGCACCTCCTCCAGTTTGACTACAGTCCCACTGGAAATAAGCTCCACGGAGAGGGACCATGACCTAGTGGACAATAAGTTTGTCAGGAAAAGGCATGGGAAAAATGATCCTGACCCAATATGAGTTGCAATCATGTTCAACTTTGTTGTTTCAATTGGTCAGTCACACTGTCCATACACCTAACAGCATCCTGATCGGTGGGCATGCGGCAGGCTCATCCTTAAGGCCTTTCCCACACTCACAGTGTCCTCTATTTAGCATCTTATCTTCTGCCTTTGAAGTTGGGCAAGCTGCCAGGATCCTCTTCATTCTGCCTTCAAGGATGGCTAAGGATGCCTGCT
>JANHFX010001354.1:0-20345 GCA_027560015.1 Chloroceryle amazona
AGGGGGGTCCCCCCAGAGCAGAGCAGAGGGGCAGAATCCCCTCCCTCAACCTGCTGCCCACGCTGCTCTGAACGCAGCCCAGGATGCCATTGGCTGCTGGGCTGTGCATGCAGGATGCTGGCTCATGTCCAGCTTTTTATCCATGAGCACCCCCAAGTCCTTCTCCCCAGGGCTGCTTTCAGTCAACAAAGCACAGTGGACTCTGATTGCGGGTGAGAGGTGTCACACCCTGTTGACGAAACCCACTCATGGAGAGTTGAGTTTTGCACTCAGGAGGGGTGATCAGATGTTTCTGATCCCTCAGCATCAAACACAGAAAGGGATCCAGTCCCATAAGTTAAAGCTTTCAATATCTGTTTTGTCTCTGCATCCTTCAGCAAGGTCTACCTCCCCTGTCGATGTGTGATGGAAACTTGCCTTCTCCGGAGTCTGAATTTCCAACATTAAAAGGAGATGAGACTTGAGTAATGCAAATATCTGCAACAGTAGAAGTTGATACCATGAAAAAAAGATCAGTGGAAAAGAACTGAAGTGGTATTTTGAGGTATAAACCAAACAGTTGAGGACAGGCCTTTCCTAGCAATGGGACTCCTTCCACCTGCTTTTCAGTTTCCATTTGCAGCAGGGTGTACTTTGGCCCAAGATTAGCCAGATCCAGCATGATACCCATGGATTTCCTCTCACACCCTTCCACGTTTTGAGCTCCTGCCTTGCACTTCCTTCAAAGTCAACACAAAGGAGGGCCTGAAAGGATCAGGCCATTGTCTCAAACACTTGCAAAACATGTTGGCTGAGGCTTCAACTGGGAATCAATCAATACGCTCTTTTTAGCATCAAATCAGTACAGCCAGATGGCATGCAGACAGGCTGATGTATCATGTGCTGTCACAGGGAGGTGTACTGAGGAGCAAGGTTTGAAGACGGAGTCATGTGTGGAGAAGAAGGTTGTCTGCAGGGTCTTTTTAATACTGAAGACACTTCACGAGTAGCAGACTGCAGGGCATCTTACAAGTTAGTGTTGTGGATGCTTCACAAAATACTCTGTGCTCAGCAGTATGTGTTAGATACTCACAGCAGGGCTAAAAATGATTTTTTTTATTTTGGAACAGTTGAAAACTGGACCTCATGCATTGGTCTGGGTTGGAACTGAAAAAGAGACACGCTACACATAGGAAGATTGTGTGGCTTTTTGTATGAATTTTTATTTATCTAGGGTGTTTGATGAAAATATTGTGTTCATAATGTTTCTCTGTCTGTCATGCTTCATGGAAGTCTGCCATGACCCACTTGATGCTGTTAAATGCTGTCATTAGGCTAGGTGTGGTGAAGCATGGACTTGCTGCTCTGACGCGTTTGTAATTTCAGATAGGATCGACCTGAGTACCACTTGGGGATGAGAAGCTTCAAGATTTGCATTTGTAATTAAGGAGAAGAGCTTTTAAAGTGTATTCTTTGCATTTCTTTGTACCCAAAACCTCCCACTAAAACAACCGCAGCTCAAGCTGTGGAGGAAGGTGAGAAGCCAGAATTACATGTTTGGGGTTTACCTGCTCCCCTCTGCTGCGTGCATTACTGCTGAATCAGCTGTAATTTAGGCAAGGTTTAGTCTTCTTTTTTCACTTTGGAAGAGCCTGGTCAAAACCTTGGATTTGTTTCCTTCATGGGAGAGTTTTGACTGATTCTATTTATTTTTAAAAATAAGATATCAGTTTGCTAGAAACCCAGACACTGAGGCATGATCAGAAACGCAGCTGTGGTATTCTCCAAGTTGTATCTCAGACATTCATTCCCAGTCTGCATGTATTCCTGGGTATTACCATACCTGCTTCTCCCATTTTCACATTTTATCCTTTTGTACCCAAAGCCCAGTGGTGTGGGCTGGGCTTGAGTTCATTTCCTTTTACCCAGGCTTTGGTCCTTGCACTTTCAACTCTCTCACTAATTTTCATCTGTCTACCCTGAATATTACAGTGTCTTGGCATCATGGCACTGAGGTGAGCTGCAAACCCAAAATGATTTTAGCCTTGTGCATTGCAAGAGAGAAGGGAGTTGTTGCAAGAGGTTGGACATCCAATGAGTTTCCAAAGGAAAAATGACCCTGGTGCTGTGAGGTACAGCTCTGGATGCTGACAGTTTCTCTGTCCCTGATTTATAAGTAGGAAATTAAAGTGTACATGGATTAAGTGAATCTTTGGGGATCTTCAACAAGCCCATCACAGAGCTAGGAACTGGGCACCAACATCCTATCTTCATCTGATCCCTTTCTAAGCAGTATCCTGGTGCACTCTGTCCCTGAAGTCTCGTGTTGAGAAAATCCAGGTTTTCCAAACCAAGATCACTTTGCATGTGCCTTGTCCTGAAGTCCATCAAATGAGGTTAGGAGTGTATTCAGCCTGTTTAAAAACTCAGTTTAGCCCAGACAGGAAGATCTGATGAGCAGAAAGTTAATCAAATGTGGCAAAGGAGGCAGAAAAGGAGAGAGGTTGTCACCGGCACCGCATTTGTTGTGGGTTTGTGCCACGTTGCAAAAATCGGCAGGTTTACTCTGTTTCAGGAGTAAAGATGTGGCGGTGCGTGCATGTGTGCTGGCAGGTGAACTCTGTTGGGTAATAAGAGTAAATCTTGCTTTGCTTTTGAGAAGCTGGGACTGAAACATGGCATAATAGCGATGCTTATAATTTTGTACGGTGAGACAGTAATTTACTGTGCTGTTTTGGCCATCAGCACAACAGCTAGAGGCTGTTAAGATAATTTAGTGGTGGTTTGTGGTTATAAATATGTTTCCATCGTGACTAAGGATTCTAATAGATATTAAATTTAGCCAAGGGGGTTTTAGTATTTTTTTTTAATCGCATACTCCCCAGAGTTTCTGTTTTGACTTTTTAATCTGAAGGAATAAGACGAGGGATGGCTATTAGATGTTTTTTAACATATAAAATAGGAGTTGTAAAATAAAAAAGCCAACACAACAGTGGCTTATGCAATTTAGTGTAATCCAGTTGTTCAGCGATGGGGCTCTGAACTCTCCTACTTTTGTCTCCTGGTAGTACATGTGTGTCAGATGATATGCAAAACTATTGTGATGTAATTCTTTGTCATATACATGTCTTTCACTTGGAATATTTTGGGTAACAGGGAAAATAGTCTTCTCCATCCGTCTTGGCCTCATGCAAGATAATTTGTACAGAATTAAGAATCGATTTTTGAAATTGAAACACAACTGCATCCCAATGTCAAGGTGCCCACATATCAGCTCAGGACCTCAAAAACACCCATGCCTTAGCCATGGATTTCCAGCCATGTCCTGTATCCATACAAAGACCTAACTTCCACTGCTGAGAAGCAGGCAGTATGAGAAGCAATGTGATCTGCTATGGGAATGCCTTGGCTCTCCTACTCTGCTGTCTTAATTCGAATAATAACAATGAAAAGTTTGAAGGCTTAGTTTGGAATTGGATAGCTCTCCAAAAATAGGCTCTCCCTGGAGATATCTTCTACTTCCTGCTGGGCTGGAAAATCTGTGCTGACAGCCTTTGTGCTTGGATATTTAGGCATCTCCTGGAACCTAGAGCACGAAGGAATGCAAAATAATAGAGGGAATCAGTTGAATTCGTTAAATATCAGAAGAGCATTTGGTTTGAGATTTGGAAAGTGTTCCCCTGCACCTCTTCTGCATAGAAAGGCACCAGAGCCAAACCCCAATATTTACAAATATTTTTGAGATCTTCCAGGTTTTGAAACTCAAAAGTTTTTGAGATCTTCCAGGCTAGACCCTCTTTCTGTAAATAATAGCTCTTGGCTTGAATGCATCTGAGCTCCTGGAAAATGTGAACCCCAAACAGGGCTCCTTGCATCCAGAGCTATGTTGACTCCACCTCCGTCTTCATGTGCTCAGAAAAGTGAGGAAAAGAGTTGCATTAAAACAAAAACAAAATTAAAAAAAAATAATTAAAAAAAACACAACACCCAAAAAAAAAAAAAAAAAC
This sequence comes from Chloroceryle amazona, assembly GCA_027560015.1. Taxonomy (NCBI): domain Eukaryota; kingdom Metazoa; phylum Chordata; class Aves; order Coraciiformes; family Cerylidae; genus Chloroceryle; species Chloroceryle amazona. Next base: position 3,987 of record JANHFX010001354.1, read on the forward strand.
AAAACAAACCACAAACAAACAAACAAAAAACCCAACACAAAACAAAACAAAAAAAAGGGCAAAAAAACATCACCACAAAAAAACCCCTTCTGTTATTTTATTATGTTGGAAGGTCCCATCTGCTAAGATACCATCTGGTGTATCTTAGGAATTTGTCATCAGGAGCTTTATCTCCACTTGCCTTTGGGATGATGGGGTGAGCCTGGAGGCAGCAGGCTCAGAGATTTCCTCTCCACAACTCTCTGCAGGCTGCATGATTTGGTGCCCTCATCTTTCCATTTTATTTCAACTTCCTTTTTCTTTTTCATCTAATTCTTACCATTTAGAGGGTTGTCAGTGGGAACCCATTTTTCCCAGTGTATGATTATATTTTGCTCACTGAGGACCTGGTTTTACAGAACTGAGCAGAGCTACCTCTGCAAGTCTGTCTTAAAATGAGGAGGAATGAACACAGAAAAACTAATGTATCCATCCCTATGCTTCAGAGCATCCCAGAAACTCAGCCTGAACCTCTACCTCGATACACAACCATGCCAAGAGGAGCAACCCCCTGTTCCAAGGAGAAGTCTGCAAAGCCAAGGCCATGATACAAAAAAGCAGGATGATTAACCTGACTCAACATGTGGTGAGCCTAGGCTGGAAAAATGTACATTTGCAAAGTGGTTGATTAGGGATTTTAATGTGAAACTCTTTCCTCTGTCCCTCCGCTTTAAGGTTTCCACAGGGATTACTGGGATGATGCGGGCAGCTGGTATTTTACCCCGCTGTCTCCCCAGCCACACCAGCACCAGCTCTAAAACCCATGTCAGGAACAGAAGTTCAGAAACAGAGTTTCAACCTTTCCCAGCTTGTTTTTCCCATCTGTTTTTAAGAGCATGTTCTTGCCACTTGGACCTTTCTGGGCTCGATCTTGTGATCCCTGATGTAGTATGACATTTCCAGTTTATTAGGAATGCTTTTGTTTGTTTGCTGGATGGGTTTTTTTTTTGTTTTTTTTTGTTTGGTTTTGTTTGTTTGTTTGTTTGTTTTTGTTTTGTTTTGTTTTGTTTTTTTCTTTTCCCTAGGTTGTGTGGAGGCTTTCTGCCTCAGCTGCCAATACAAATGTCCCCTCTGTGCCGGGAGGTGCCACCCACACCCGTCCTCTGAAATCAGGAGAACTATCTTAGCAGTTTGTGTGGTTTGGGGGCTCTTATTAAACAAAAAAGAAGGCTGATTATTTTTTTTTGTCCTTTTCTCCTTTTTCGTAATAACAAGCCAGGTCCTAGAGCACTGAAGCAAATGAGTTTTTAAAAATCAGTTGTCTTTTTTTAACTTACTTAAGGAAGACCAGCAAAAAGGGACTCAGAGATCGAGTTTTCTGGTGGCATTTTCATTTTACCCAGCTTGTGTCTGCTTTTCTCAGCAGATTTAGTGTATCGTCTGTTGCATGCAAGTGTGAGTTCGCTTCTAAGCTGAGGGTGGCTGGACCAGACTTTACATCACTTTCCATTTTTGCATAGAAAGCACCACACGTCCCTCCACTGCTAGACAAATACCACCAACAGATGAGTATCAATGCCAGGGCAATACTGTGATTGCAGTTCAGCTGTTCTCATAGTGTGCTGCTCTCCACAACCTGTATGTGTCCCTCTCTAAAACCTCTTTTGTTCTCCTGCCTCAAAGAAATAAATCAAGCAATACTTTTCAGAGATCTCTGTTCAGCTCCTGGCTGACATAAATCCCACTGTAAGACTTCATATATGCTTAGATGCTTTTCTAAATTACTTTCAGCTGTACTGTACCAGCCCATGAAGCATGCGGTGGTGTGAGAAACTGCAATCACCACACAGTAGTGGTGGTTCCTGGGGGTTTGCATCCCCAAAAAAATTTTTCAAATCAGTAAAAGAGTCCTGTGAGCATCCAGCTGTGAGAGGATGGGACTCATGGTGGTGTGGCCTCACTGGAGCTGCCAGCTCTAGAACCATGAGAAACCAACTCAAGCCATTCTGTGATTCTATGAGGCTGATTAATTTTGGGTGAATTCAGCCTGCACTTTAGTGAAGCTTTAGAACCAAATATTTCATTGCCATGACCTGTGAAGGATCCTTTGATCAAATGAAGGTGATCCTGAACCCCTCTTCTATACCTGTGGTCCTATACAAACACAACCCACAATCACAGTCATTTGCTCAGCATGTAGGAAATCTTTGTTCCTTGGCATCAGGATCAAAATTTGGTTCTATAACCATAAGGGTTTGCAACCAAAAATTATTTACATAGCCAAAGTTATCCAAAAAAAGCTTGGAAATCCCAAGGATCTCAGAACTGCTGTGTCTGCTTTTTGATTCTTTAAACATTGACCTTCTCAGGAAAGCAGAGATTCCTCCAGAGCCCCCACAGCTCTGCTTCCAGCCAAACAGCAGGGGCACATTTCTATCCAGTGAATCTGGTTTCTGCATCAGCTTTCCCAGAGACCAGCTTTCACCTCACTTTCTTTCCATTTTGCCTAGAAATCACCTCCAGCACTGGAGGAATACCCTCAACAGATGAGTATCAATACCACAGCAGTCCTTGCTCTAAGGCAAAATGAGTATTTTAATATCATCCCCCAAAGAGATTGTGTTCACTCTCAAGAATTGGCTGGGACGTGATTTGGGTAGCGTCTGCCCAAGGATGCTCCCAAATCCTCGAATCCTAGAATGCTTTGACTAGAAGGGACCTTTCAAGGCCATCCAGTCCAAACCCCCTTCAGGGGGCAGGGACACCTGCAACTAGAGCAGGTTGCTCAGAACCCCAACCAACCTGGCCTGGAACATTTCCAGGTATGGGGCATCAACCACCTCTCTGGACAACCTGGGCCAGGGTCTCACCACCCTCAGCATAAAAAATATCTTCCTTCTCTCTAGTCCAAATCTCTCCTCTTCTAGTTTAGAACCAATCTCTCCTCTTCTAGTTTATAACCATCACCCTTATCCTATTGCTACAGGCCCTGTTAAAAAGATAGTACAAATCTTTCTTATTTTAAGTATTCCTTTAAGTACTGAAAGCCTGCAAGGTCTCTCTGCAATATTCTCTTCTCCAGGCTGAACAGCTCCAACTCATTCAGCCTGGCCACACAGCAGAGAAGTTCCAGCACTCAGATCATTTTTGTGACCCTCCTCTGGACCTGCTCCAGCAGGTCCATGTCTTTCTTCTGCTGAGGACTCTAGAGCTGGATGCACCAAAGACTTCACCTCCTTTTGTGCAGATTATGATTTGCTGTTACCCAGCATTTAAGTTAAGTCAAGATGAACCTCATATTTCTGGTGCATTACTTCTTCACCATGAGGGAACAGAGCACAGGAACAGGCTGCCCAGAAGCTCCATCTCTGGAGACTTTAAAAAGTCACCTGGACTTGTTCCTGTGTGATCTTCTCTTAGAAATCATGTTCAGGCAGGGGGGTTGGACTCGATGATCTTTAGAGGTCCCTTCCAACCCCTACAATTCTGTGATTCTGTGATTAATTAGTCTTGTTTAATGGCAGACCCCATAAAAATAAAAGGAACCACCTGTAAAAAAGACTGATTTCAAGTGCAGATGCTTTAGAACAGGGGCAGGGGTACAGCCTGAATGTGGCAGGTGGTCTTCAACTGTGTGCCTTGTTTGGACTGAGGATTGAGGGATATAGAGGATGAAACACCAGACAGTACCAGTCCGCTTGGATGGATTCATCTGACTTGTTGCAATACGCTGAATTAGTCTTTATGGGTTTATTTTTAACACTGGGGAAGGCCTTGTCTGCTGGAAATAAAATTGATCGATATGCACTCGGGGTCGTCGTCTGGCTTGAAATGGCTCCATGATGCGTATGCGTTGCAGAGACCTTGACCATCGCCCTCCACAGGCGCTTGGGAAGGGAGCTCAGGGGATGATGAGGATGGGGTGGATGCTGCTTGAGCCTGATTGGAATTTGGCCTCTGGGGGCTTTTGCCCTGGGGATGCCGGGGTTTCATGCCCACTCAGGGCTGGCTTTCATCCCCCAGCAGGATACTGAAAATAATAGGAATAATACGGTTTTCTTATCCTCGTGGCTGTTTTATGAGCCAGCCTGTAATAGTGACCCTGTTTCCCCAGGGGAAGTGGCTGCTAATTTTCTTCTTCACTTGCTAGACTTGCCATGGGTCTCCCTGCTGCAAGATTTTTTGAGCTCGGTTTTCAATATTCATAGACTTAACTACATCATAAAAAAAGGGCCATTAGTTCCTTCAGTTTGATCTCAGATCATTAACTCCATGCAACTGCTTTCTTTTGCTATCTTTTTTTCTCCTTGTCCTTCCTAAGTGCTGTTTGTTTTTTATCGCTTTGTGTACCCTTTTGTCTATAGCGCTGGCATATTTATTAGCATTAATTGGCATATGTGCAACAAATGTCATGCAAGGATCACAGAAGCCGTTGCCTTGGTGAAATCAGTGTATTTATCCCACATGGGGAATTAGAAGCACCAAAGAAACCAGATGGGCATCAGCTGCAGGCATGCCCCAACAGAGCTGACCATGATTTACTTCCTAAAAGGCAGTTGGACCTTGCAATTGTTGGCACATGCTTGCTTTGAACTACTTCAGTCGTGCCCTGGAAACCAGGTGCTACCCAGGTCTTTATTCCAACAAACCTGCTGGCTTCTGCACTACCTTCATTACAGCATCATTCATCGCTCCCTCCCTGTTGTGCTACCCAAAACCTCCCAGGGCACGGCCAACTGGAGCAGTGCTGCAAGGCAGCAAAGGGACAATTAATATTAATAATATTAACAGGAGAGACCTCTCTGGAGATAATATTAATTTTCTCAAGGTGTCATTTCAGAGCTACTTATCTAGGTTTAGAAGCAATGCAGGCACAAGGAACGAAGCTGGGGGTTTATGGAAGGAAGAAGCAAAGCCAAGATGGCAAAATGGAAGGCTGAGGTCCTGTTTTATTATATTTTTACCCCTCTAAGCTGCCTCTCAGTCCTGACAGGGGACAATAGGCACTTGTTCACAGTAAATGTCCCCCAGCTGACGGCCTATGCTGCGGAGGGGACTGGGAAGGGGCTCCCAGGGCTGGGCTGAGCCCAGCCGCCTGCATCCCGCAGCGCTGGGGGAGTTTATTTTTCCAGTGCTCCCACTCAGAAACACTTGGCTGAAGGAAAAATAGTGGAGGAGGTTTAGCTCAAGTGAGCACAAAAACATGTGTCCTTGTAGTGTATTCCTTGCTGAGTGGTGGTTTGTTTTGTTGTTTTTCTTTTTTTCTTCTTTTTTTCCTTTTCTTTTTTTTCTTTTCTCTTTTCTCTTTTCTTTTCTCTTTTCTTTTCTTTTCTTCTTTTCTTTCTTTTCTTTTCTTTTCTTTTCTTTTCTTTTCTTTTCTTTTCTTTTCTTTTCTTTTCTTTTCTTTTCTTTTTTTTCTTTTCTTTTTCTTTTCTTTTCTTTCTTTTCTTTTCCTTTCTTTCTTTGTATCTGAGAGCTTGGGAATCACGTGAGGAGGGTGGGAGTGATGCCTTTCATATGGATGCAGAGCTGTGTAAATACAAGGAAGGGAAATCTTTTCTGCCTGATGCAATTTTTCTCTTTTTCATACTACTACTTTGGATGAATGAACACAAGATGGCAGAGTCTAAAGAAGCCTTTAAAAGCCTCATCTAAAACCTCTACTTTAAGCTACTCGTGTCACCATCCCATCCTCTTCCTGTAACCCCCAGAAGTCCCTGCAGGAGGAAATAGGCTGGAGTTTCATGCCAAGTCCTCTTTCCTTGCCCCATGACCTGATCACTGTGGGGGGGAAAAAGGGACAAGAAAAGCTGTGGATGCCCCCTTCCTGGAAGCGTTCAAGACAAGGTTGGATGGAGCTCTGAGCAACCTGGTCTAGTGGGAGATGTCTCTGCCCATGGCAGTGGGGTTGGAACCAGATGATCTTTGAAGGTCACTTCCAACCCGATCTACTCTATGATTCTAACATGCAAGAAAATTTGGCTTCTGGATTGTAAAACTGGACAAAAAAGAGATTCCCACCCTGCCTCACCTTATCCATCTTGCACACAAGCTATTCTCTCCCATCCTCCACAAGTGAGACATTGCTTCATCCAGAGATGAGATGCTGAGCAAACAAATCTCGTATCAAATTCTCCCACTCCTTCCCCTGACATGTTCCCATCTGCACATTTTTGTGCACCTTCCCCACTGCCTTTTCCCATGCCCTTTGTGGGGAGCAGGGTTGGTACGCCAGCTGTCAGCACAGAGAAAGCAGCGCCACAGATGTGAGCTGCCTTTGGCAAGCAAAAGGATGCTGTTTGGGGAACACTTGGAAGTCTGGGCAGATGGTTTCCACCCTTTGCTGCGAGCTGCGGTTGATAGAGTTGTTATCAAAGGGAAAAAGATGATGAGGCACTGTTCAGTGAAGCCAGTTGCAGGCACTGAAGTCCAAATTGAATCTGTGCTAAACCCTTTCTTGGGTTTGTGAGGTGGCAATGGGTTGAGAAATAAATTCCCTCTAACCCCACAGGGATGTGGGTGAGGAGTAATGCACATGGATTTGCCTACCCTGGGATGGTGCATCCCAAAAAGGAGATGTGAAGCTTGGCTGGGGGATGTAAAAATATATTAAATGAAAATCCCAAGCATGCTGAGACAGCTTCTAGAAAGGAGGAACATTAGGGAAAGAGGGAACCACAGGGTATTAGCATTTTTTGAGGGAAAAGCAGAATATTGTGAGTGCATCTGGCATGGGGCAGAGGGTTAGCAGAGTGGAAGGTGGTTGCCTTTTGGCTTTATCCTTTTCCCTGTATGATGAAGTCAATTCACCGACCAAACCACCCTGTGAAGTTGAATTCACACCACCCAGGAGCCTGGAGGGCTCCAGCTTATGTCTCAGGCTAGTGTGATGGACCTGAGTGAAGTGAGCCTGAGGGTGGTGCTCCAGAGCATAGAGACATAGCGGTGCAGAACCAGCACTGCTAGTCCTTGACATCTGTGCTGCCTTGGCCAAAAAATCCCTGACCCAGATAAAGACAGAATCAGGAGTTTATATTCCCCTGAGTTGCAAGCACCTGCCACAGACAGCTGATTTCTCCTTGGACTCTTTCTCTAGACGGTTATTATGTTTTCTGGCCTGGAGCCAGATATAAGGACAGTAAATGAGAATTTAATAGTTAACTGACTCATCTTGACTTGATCATGCTGCAGGCATGAAAGTCAGATCACTGTCTGGGAGGCTCTGTATGTGAGACTGCTATGATAGCCACTCCTGGGTGAGAAGATCTGTAGCCTTTGCATGCATGACCTATGCCCAGGATGAGACATCCCACTAGCTAGTGTCTAGCTGCTCTGGCTGGTTGTCATGGGGGGGTTGCAGTTTCTCTTTTGCCTGCTCTGGGATTGACCACTGTTCACTGGGTTACCCTGGGGTAAAAGATGACAGTCCCACATGAATCCATGGTGCATAGGAATTCAAGAGGGAGGCAGTGGGGGGTACTGAAGAGATGACTACCTTACCAACCCCATATCCTTCTTATTTGGGTTGCTGAGCTGTTGTTTTGCCCATTAGGGAATTATTTTGCTTCAGCCTGGGCTTATCCTCCCATTTGAGTTCTGCAGGATGGGAGAGGATGCCTACAGCACATATATCTAATCCCAAACTCCACTGGATCCTGAACACAGCCACAATACTCCATGAAACAGGACAGGATTGACATGGACAGGACCCATTTGGGTCCTCTTGGAGTATAATTGGTTTAGACTGAATTTTCAAATGGATCTCTGAAGATGAGGGTGAAATCCAGCAGAAGATGAGCATCCAAATCCCTTACAGTCATCTAGAAAATCATGCAGCAACAGCAGTTTATCTCTGGCAGCTCCCTGCCAATGAGGGCCTCACCTCCTGCCCTGTGCTTCCAGAGTCTGCACCTCCCAAGGAACTACTGGGTAAAATGGTGAATTTCCTCTCCTGCAAAGCGTGGAAGTTGGACATGTTTTACTTCAAGTGCTAATGGTGTAAAATCTTGAACTGGAGCTATCAATGTGAGCTGCTGGACAATCTCAGCAGAAAGGCAGAAAGGAACTTTCACTTCTCATATCCCTACCTTTCCACTTCTAAAGTTTTCCTGCATGGCTCACTCAAACCAGTCCTTTCCCCAAGAGCACATACAGTGGAAACCTGATGATTTGGCTTCTTCCTGCAGCTTTCATTGCTTCATCGGGTCCAAAGTGTTGACTCATCATTTTTTCTTCATGTGATTCCCTCAAAATAGCTTTCCCTCGGACAGATGGTGTGAGGACCTGGCAGCCTCATTGGTACAACTTCTCTTGGAGAAGCTGCCGTAGTGGCTGGTACCTCCAGGGCAGTTCTGATCTCTATAAGGTTTTTAACTTTTCCTAAAAGCATTTAGAAGAAAATCTTCTCTAGTGGTGTTTTTACCTAAAGGGGGACAACTCTTGCGAGTGACTTGAAGATGTAACTGGCAGCCTCGTACACTGCATGTCATCTGCTGCTCTAGATCCTGGACAAAAGATTGCTCAACCTGAAACATCCTACCTTCTTCCTGTTGGACACGGTTCCAGAGAAACCGTGACACTGTGCACAAGCTCATGCACCACATCGTGTGATACTATCAAAACCTTTCTGTGACTTCTCTCACCTTCTAAGGTTGCTTTTTTTGAGCAAAACCTAAGGATTTCCACTCCTGCAAGATCCCAGAGTGGTTGACTAGACAAGCAGGAAGCAGCAGTTTCTGCTGGTATTGGTCTTTGGGATGACCCTGCAGAGAACTGCTCGCAGCTTTCCCAGTGCTCCAGGCCCTTTCCAAACACTTCTACACCACCCCGGGTGCCAGCTAGCATCACTGTCTAAGAATGAGAAGGAATTTAGTTCCAAAGCAATCTCTCGACTCGCCTCTTGCTAAAGAATGACTTGGCATTTTCCGAAGTAAAAAAGAGACTGTGGATAGCAATGTGTCAAGGCAGGTTCTGCTGATGTGCTTAACCCTCCTGATGCCAGTTTAATGAGCATCCCGTGAGCATTGGCTAGCTGGGTTGCTGACAACAGGGTCGGGGTGCTGCAGGAAGCCAAGTTGAATCCACCTGGGGAGTGCTCAAATAAGGATTAAAGTATGTATCTGTTAGGAGTATTTCTAGGATCATGAGGACTGGCTTTTTGCTTATTTATTCTCACTGCTTTCATTTTCCCTCTAACCTTAAGACATTTTACTGTCCACTGTCTGTTTACTTCATCTTCCCTCTTACCCCTTCAAAAACCCAGTAAAGTCAACCAATGGCATTTTATAGAGTGTTTCTGCTGTGGTGGCTATTGGTTTTATTTCAAATCCATCAGTGCCAAGCAAAAGGAATGAATTAGCAGGTCACGTCCCTGTCCTAACCATCTCTGTCTATCTGAGATATATTCCTACCACCTCCATTAGAGCTGTACCTCAGTAAATCAAGATCTTGACGCTGTTTATTCTTTTCACATACCCGTAAGGCAAAGCCTCAGATAAATTACTATTTTCCCATGTAATTATTATGGAGAAGCCAGAGCCAAAGCATCATCCTGAATTTGTACCTTCAGGGTACCCAGCTTTTACATGGGACATGATGTTTTCATTCGGTTCCTCCTTCATCAAGAGTCACAATTCATCCGTTGAGCTGGGAGGTTGGAGGGTGAGAGGATATTGTGTTTTGATATGCAATTGTAGGGAAAAGACAAGCAGATTGAAAGGAAGATGTAGGAAGTGAGACAGGGGGTGTCATCCACTAGAGCCCAGAATCAGTGAGGCTGGAAGGCACCTCTAGCAAGCATCTAGTTCATCCCCCTTTCCTAAGGCAGGGTCACCAAGTGCTGATTGCTTAGGACATTTTGTATCTCCAAGGATGGAAACTCCACAACTTTCCTGGACACCCTGTGCCAGTGTTTGACCATCCTCACAGTTCTTTTTTTTCCCTTTTTTTTTAAAAAAAAAAAGGTCTATTTATGTGTTTAAATGGAATTGTCTGTATTTTTACTTTGTGCCCGTTGCGTCTTGTCCTGTCATTGGGCACCACTGAGAAAAGTTTGTTATGGTCATCTTTAATTCCCCCCCATCAGGTATTTATGTTTTTATGTATTTATTAATATCCCACTGAGTTTTCTTTCCTCCAGGCTAAAAGGTCCCAGCTCTCTCAGCCTCCCTCATATGTCAGATACTCCAGTCCCTTCATTGCTTTTGTGGCCCTTTTCTAGATCCATTAGATCCATGTCTCTCTCATACTGGGGAGCCCAGACTGTTCCCATCATCTGAAAGTGTCCTACTAGGACTGGGCAGAGGGGATGGATCCCCTCCCTCGACCTGCTGGCAACACTCAGCCTAACACACCCCAGGAGGCTGGTGACTTTCTTTGCTGTGGGGACAATTTTCTGGCTTATGGCCAACTTGGTCTCCACCAGGAACCACTCAGTCTGGTGTATAAAGCTGCTTTCCAGCCAGTCAAGCCCTAGTGAGACTCGCCTCACTGTGCAGTTGTCTAGCCCGTACTTTACCTGTTTGTCTATGAGGAATTTATGGGAAATATTTTGAAAGAAAACATTACTAATGTCCCAATAAGAAGCACCTACTGCTCTCACCGAGTGAGTCATCTCCTCGTAGAGGGCTAGCAGGTTGGTCAGGGGTGATTTAGGGGTCTTACTACACAGGTGCACAGGGATCAGATTGGATTGCAGAAGGCTGATGTGACATAGTGATAGCTGCAACAGGTATTTCAGTTTTGCTGGAGCATTTTGGCTATGCTATTCATGCTCTAAGTAACATTTAGCAGGAGAGGAGGTGTCCCTGGGCAGGCACAGGGCTTCTTTGTGGAGCTCAGCAACACACAGGAGTTTGTCATTCAGGATTTGCCCCCATGGCTGCCCCTATAATGGGTGTGCTGAGGCCAGCACATATTTCCTAGTCCACTCACATCTCAAGTCTGTGCCAGGAAAAAGGGTCTTCTCTCCATGTTGCTGTACACGAAGCCATGTCTCCCTCCTGTCCTCTGTGAAATACAATGTGCAACTCAGTCAATATGCAGCAAGGAGCAATTTATTTACTTTCATTTTATTTTCCCCTCCTTGCATTCCTTTTGCAGAGTTAAGAGAAATAGAAATAAGAGCAACAGCTGGGTACACGCATGAAGCCAATGTCCAAGAGGGGTTTTGCCTGAGGAACAATTCTGCCAACTAAAGTAATGCTTTCTAAACCTGCTGACTGCAGCCAAAGCAGGCACAAGTGTGTTTTTACATTAAGCAAGAGCCTTGCCAGTTCTTGAGGGTTGGGTTGAAGTTGGGAAGAGCTAATGGCAGAATTAGGAGTACAACCCAGGCATGAGCTAATGGCTGCTGATGATGCCCTTTGCTGCAGCAAGTTGTCTAGGCATGCTAAGAAAGGAACACTATTAATTTTTATTCCCCTTTATTTAAAAAATAAATAAATAAACCAGCCTGGCATAGAGTCAGCATTCAAGGAATGGACAGGCACACTGCCTCACTTGTTGGAATGGCCAACAGATTAAATTAAGGTTTTTAAAAAAAAAAAATGAGAGGGAGAAAGAGAACAAGCATTTTCTATGGGCAGAGTTCATTCACAAGTCACTCATTTCTCTTGCTCTTCAGGGAGTGATACGAGACAATTAGCTAATTGGTTTGGGGAGGTGACCTGTCAGTGACTCAAGGAGGAAATGTCTCCTGTGCAGTTTGACATAAAGAATATATTTTCAACCTGTTGTGACAGCTGCAAGCACCCCCTATTAAAATCAAGCATGTAATGGCTGTAATAACTGCAAGCTTGAAATCCATCACAGCAATGAAAAACCTGATAACACGCACTAAATTGCCACTGGAGCTAGTATGTTATGTTGTCAAGTTTGAAATATTTCTGAATTATCTTATCATTAATGCTGCATAAGCATCCAAAGCCTTTCTGAGGTCAAAATCTGTCCCCCAATTACCTTTTTAAGCCCTTTGGTTCAGCAGCTCCTCTGCCTTCAGAAACAGGTACCCACATGGTGTTGTGCTGGACCCAATGAGTGTGTGTGAAGTTGGGAGGACTTGAAATCTGGGATTTTAGTGCAAGCCTTTGGAAAGAGGGTCCCACTGCATGGTTTGATAAGAGGATGTGCATTTTCTACGTTTTTCTATAAGTTCTCAGGACCTGAGAGTCAATAGGGTGGCTTTGGGTGGCATTTGGGGTAGGACCTGGGCTTAGGTCTTTGAAATTTCCCCATCAACCTGCTACCCTTAATTTTGTGTATTCTGACAAAAGCAGTAGTTTAAAGGGAAGAGGTGAGGAGGGAAAAGTTTAGCCAAGAGGGCAGCACTGTCCTCATGCCCTCAGACCCATGCCCGTGTATCCCCTTGACTGCCAATCCCACTGATGCAGCAAAAAACAAAATACCAAAGCAAGCATGTTGCAAAGAGACAGCAATCATGACATAATTAGACAAAGAGAAGCAGGAAGTCTCCTTCAGCCCAAGTGATGTAATTTTCCACAAACAGAACTTCATTCATGTGAATGTTTAAAGAAAAAAAAAAAAAAAGAAAAAAAAAAGGCAAAACAAAGCAACAACAAGCAATTAATTAAATAAATAAATAAAATAGTAATCAACCACACACACACACACAAAAAAAAAAAAATAAAACAACAAAGAAATGCAAGTAGGACAACTACAGCTTTTAGCTGCCAATGGTTGGAAGGAGGAGCAGGTCCCATACTGGTGCTACCAGTATTAAAACCCTACCTAGTTTTCCTTACAGAGGTGGTTGGTCCTTTCTAAATATCAGGTTCCTGAAAATTATTATTAATATACAGCTTTGAAAATTTTGGCTAGCAGAGCAAGTCTCCGTTCTTTTCCACAGCCCCACTGTTCACTCCTATTTCCGTGTGCAGTGTTCCTTGTTCACATGGAACTGATACAAGATTTGTGCAGGAGGAATGGCTTTGGTAATGTTTGTGGGTCTGAGTTTTCCCACTGATAATGGCAGGGATCTGCCCTGGGGATGGGTACAGCAGAAACTGGAGATACAGTGAGTAAACACATCACATCTTAGAGGCTTCTGGCCACCTGGCACAAATGAAGACACCCTCCCCATCCCTGCCCAGCAGATCCCTATGGGAAAATAAGCTGCTGTGTCACCTGCATGGATGGGCAGTGCTTGGTAGGAGATCCAGGAGCACTGGGGTCAGTCCAACACCTGCTTGGGTTGATGAGTTTAAGCAAGCAGTGTTTATGTGATAAATTAGGAAGGGCGATGTTTTTCATCCTGGTGGTGTGCCTGTGTTGGTGTCAGATGGTTTTCCCGTGGCACAAACAGGAGATGGCTGCTATTTTAATCACTGCTACACAAGAGTTTCTCGTAAAGGTCATAAAAATAAAATAAACCTCTATACACTGACCCATCATTAGTGGTAAAACCAGCTATGCACCACTACAGGCATGTCCCACAGTAGGGTAACAGGACATAGGAATGAGGTACTCTAAAAACAAAAGAGAGGAAAAAAGAGACATTTTCCAAAAGCATTTATTTTTATTTGTGTTGCAGAAAATTTCTAAAATATCTAGTTCACTTCCTTTTTCCTGAAGTAGCAAAACTCATTGAAGTGTGTGGACAGCTTGTGTTTCCCCATCCTTCCCGTCTGACTCCCTGGATTTCATCACTGAAAATTACAAGCCAGAAAGAATGGCAGAGCTGCACCATTCTGGATGTCACAGGACTAGATTTGTGTTGAGAGGGAAATAGGGGCAAATGAAATCATTACAGCTGTATACCAACTAAAAGTTAGGGTCCTACACTTTGGCCACAGTAACCCGGTGCAGTGCTGCAGACTGGGGGATGAGTGGCTGGAGAGCAGCCTGGCAGAGAGGGACCTGGGAGTACTGGCTGATTACCGGCTGAACATGAGCCAGCAATGTGCCCAGGTGTCATGGAAGGCCAATGGCATCTTGGCTTGTATCAGGAATAGTGTGGCCAGCAGGTCTAGGGATGTAATTCTGCCCCTGTACTCAGCACTGGTGAGGCCTCACTTCCAGTACTGTGTGCAGTTCTGGGCCCCACACTTCCAGAAGGATATTGAGGTGCTGGAGCAGGTCCAGAGGAGAGCGACGAGACTGGTGAAGGGACTGGAGGGAAAGTCTTATGAGGAGAGGATGAGAGATCTGGGGTTGTTCAGCCTGGAGAAGAGGAGACTCAGAGGGGACCTCATCACTCTCTACAACTACCTGAAGGGAAGTTGTAGTCAGGCAGGGGTCGGGCTCTTCTCCCAGGCAACCAGTAACAGGAAGAGAGGGCATGGCCTGAAGCTGCACCAGGGGAGGCTTAGGTTGGATCTTAGGAAGCACTTCCTTATGGAAAGTGTGATTAGACACTGGAATGGATGGCCCAGGGAGGTGGTGGAGTCACCATGCCTGGAGGTGTTTAAGGAAAGATTGGACGTGATGCTTAGTGACATGGTCTGGCTGATGTCATGGTGTTGGGTCATAGGCTGGACCTGATGAGCTTAGAGGTCTTTTCCAGCCTCAGAAATTCTGTGATTCTGTAAAGTGGTGTCTCAGCCACCAATTTATCACTTCATACAAGCGGTGTTGGAGGCTGTGACTTGATGACCAAAAGGGTGAAGCTCTCATTTATTTGGGGTTGAAGTTCCCAAATTCCTAAATTGCAGCCGCACAGGAAAAACTCCTGAACACTTCTTTGGGGCTTTTTTTCTCTGTACTATATAACATACTCGAGAGAGCTCCAGTAAATCTTCAGTGTGCTGTACAAGATAAGGAATCAAAGCTCTAGTCAAAGAGCTCTCAAAATCTCTTTGTGCAGCTGAGGGGGGTTTCTGGCTGCTAAAGGGATGCTTTTCTTATAAGTATTTTTTGCAAACTTTGAATTTGGGTACCTTGCCCAGAACCAAGAAGAGGGGCTTGTCTTGAACCCTAGGGAGCTGCACATCGGGAGTTAGCTTTAAACTAAATGAAGGCCTGAAGTCACAATTGTGTTAACAGACTGAGGTGGGAATTTTTGATAAATCGTTCTTTAGGGTCAGAAAAAAATAAAATAAAGTAAAATGTTACAGCAAAACTTTGCTTTTCCTTACTCAAGAGGGAAATTCAGTCGAAGCAAGGAATAAAATCTCCTTTATGGCCAGATCTGGGCATCATCTCCCTGGATTCGGGACATCCCAGATGTGGAGATCTCCCCATAGGGATTCCTCCTGACTTAGTTGATCACTGTGGATAATAGGGTACCTTCTGCCTTATTTTGTCCAGAGTGTTAAGTTACTTTTTATGTTTGTGTTGGCTGTTTTTCTGAGGCTGGCTCTAGCCTGCTCTGAGGGCACTAACATTGATTCAGGCTGTTTGCTGGGAGATATTTGCTGAAAACTCCACATCAGTACAGCCACGTGGGGACCTTTCTATACATACCTCACTCTGACTGACTGCAAGCATCCTGCCAGGAAGAGGAAACATTTCCTCTGCCCCAGGATAACCTGCCTTCCTATAGAAAGAGAATTGATGTTTCCGGATGGAGCATATGGATGTGGAAGAGGAACCTGCACATGCTTCTGCTGTGCCCCAAGGGCCAGCTCCACCATTGGCCAGTTAATGGGATGGCTTCATGTGTTGAGTGACATTTGGGGCAGGACCTGAATAAGGGTGTTTCTTGGAGACATTGTCCAGGTGCTAGAGGGAGCTCAGGGCATTTTATTCCTCCCATGCAGCATTGAATGCAATTGAGGTCCATGCTGGCATGTAAGGATTGGAGCTGGAGGTAGAGTGAAAACAGCTGAGTGTCGTGTCCTAAAAAAATAGTCAAAAAAGCAGGGAAAAGGGGAAGAAAGAAGTGAGGTGGGGAGGAAGACTCCAGGAAATGAGGCTTTTTTTGTTGTTTTGTGCTCTTTTTTTCTTTTTTTTTTTTAAATAAAATGTCCAAGAAAAGATTTCCTGCTGCATGAAAAGGACAACAGGAGAGGGAAGCTCTTACTAAAAATAACCAAGAGCTGCCTGGCCTCACTAGACAGCTCCTCTGCAGGGATCCCTGGGTTTGACAGGGGATGTATCAGCCGGCTCCCAAGAGCATGCCCACTGAAGCCCTCTCCTTCTCATTTGATGTCAATACATTGATCCAAAGCAGAACTGACTCTTCCCCTCCCCTCCTTTCCCCCCCCTTTTTTTTTCCCTTCACTTAAAATATCTGGAGGTTTATGATCAGAGATAATGGGGATGGAGGGAGGCATTTGCAAAAGGGAAGGGCTGAAAGAAATCTTGGGTCACTCACATGTGCCAGGCAAAGAGGTTAGAAATTAGAGACCAACCTGATCTCCTTTTACGATCACGTGACCCACCTGCTGGATGAGGGGAGGGCTGTGGATGTGGTCTATCTGG
>JANHFX010001354.1:20445-58611 GCA_027560015.1 Chloroceryle amazona
AGGTGGTGAATTCACCATCCCTGGAGGTTTTTAAAAAGAGACTGGACATGGCCCTTAGTGCCGTGATATAGTAATTGAAGTTGGATCAGGGGTTGGACTCGATGATCTTGGAGGTCTTTTCCAACCCAATCTATTCTATTCTGTTCTATGATTCTATGAAATGAAGAGGGTGAGATGGGATGTCTCACAGAGACTCAGAGTGTTGCCTATCTGAGAGAAAAATCGGACTCTGCAGGTGTCAATGCGGTGAAGGTGGGTTAGCAATAGGGCAGCATCATGGGTAATGCAACTGATAGGTGAAATAGTGTGATAATTGGGATTTTTAGGGTGTTGATGCTTAGCATGGGCAAGCGGGAGTACATGACAGCACCTGGCTACCTGCTCATCTTGATTCTGCTACTATCCATCAATGGAAGAAGGCACAAGGTGAGCTCTGGGTGCAGAAGGCACCATCCCTCCCTGCCATGCTCAGTACACAATCAAAAGGGCACTTCTTATAAGCACCCTCTTCATGTTCTCAGAGAGCTGGAAGAAAAAACACACAAAAGGCAAAATAACACCAGGCAAATAGCTAAGGATGATTACCAGCTTTGGCTGCTGCATTGGGCATTTCATGCAAAAGAAAAAAAAGCAGTAATAATAATAAAAATTTTGCCATTAAGTTTCCAAAACATTGACAACAAAAGGAGAGAAAAAAGAAGAGAAGAAAAGAACTGTGCTTCTTCCTGCTGGGATTGTGTGGCACTGGCACCAGATGATTCAGCACATATTAAATAAATGACCAACAGCTTTTTAGCAGCACAGCTCCATCACTGCAGATTAGCCCCATCCCTGCAGACTCCAGGCTGAGTTTCCAAAATGCCACTTTTTGTTGCCATCTCCTCGTTTGGTACAGAGCCGGCCTTGAGATTTCTCTTGGCTCAACACAGCAGCCACAGAGGCTCCTGGAGCGAGCCAATGCTTCTGTGAAGGAGGAGATTATCCCCTTCTTAATGATGTTAAAATACAGACAAAAAGCTTTGGGAGTGCTGTTATCTGATCTGCTTCCCTGCATCAGACACAGCTGCAGTCAGGGGGTTGATAAGCCCCATGTGCTGAACATGTCCTCTGTTGCCTGGATTAGGGGTTTGCTTTTTCCAAAACCAAGCCATTTCACTGTTTTGGGGATTCCTCCACCTTTCCTTGGGACATACGATACCAGCCATGCTTTTTTTGACAAGGTAGAGGCTAGAGGATCCTTGGCCATGACACGGGTTAGCAGATCCCAGATGGCCCTTGGGAAGACATGCTGAGCATTGGGTGTTCAGCATCCCCAAGCCAAAAGCTCCCAGATCTGGGCAAGTTTTCAGCTCTTCCTCTAAAAAAAACAGAGGACATCAACCATTAGCAGATGGGAGATTGCTGCTGTCAAGCCACAGCTTTCTTGTGGAGGCACTTACGTCTGAGACAAGTGGCAGGGAAATTGTTGAAGCAACTGGAAGAGTGACAGGGGAGTGCAGCTTTTGATGGTCATGGTGATCCTTGCAAACTCTCCTTGGTGGCAATGTAAATCCAGATCTTAAAACCAGTGGAGGTTGTCTGGATGTTAGCCTGAGTGTCTGAGTTGAGAATCCGGCCCTAAATCTGTATTTCTGCTGTGGCAGTGACTTGGACCACGCTGGAGTTGTTGAATTAACACCTTGTTCTATATAAAACCTACATCTTCTCCCTGGTGTGCTTTGCTGCTGGGACCTTCCCACAATGGTATCACCGTCCTGCTCCCCATCCCTCATCCCATCCCAGGACCCAGAACTCCCTGAGATCAGTTGCATCCTCCGCACTTTAATCTTCTTTAGTTATTTGATTCCTATCTTGGAAAACAAAAACAACAACAACAACAAAAAGGTATAGATTTCCTTGAATTTTTCTGAACTGAATAAAAAATGTGGATGTATGAGAGACTGGGACACACAGGGAGTAGGTTGCTGGACCTGACCTGAGCTAAACCCAGGTAGAAGAGTCTTATTCTGAAAACAGCCATCAATTATTGTGCATGTGTGGCATCTCATGGAGAACCTTTTCATCCAACCTTGATCAGCAAAGTTCTCAAGCAAAGGACATTTTATTCATCCTAAGAGGCTATGCATAGAAAATACAAACAGATCTTTCCTGGGGTGCAGTTCTTATATACTCTTCTTATATAATCTTGGATGGTTCCTGGATGCTCTGCATGGTGCCACATGAAGTAGTAATTATTGTAATCAATGATATTTTCACATTCTTGCCCAAACAAACCTCTGAGCTCCCTGGAGGAGCCTTCCAGCTGCTGTAGGAACCTTGCTTGGGGAGCACACACTGATGCTGAGATGTGGGGTGGGAGAAGATGGCTTTGGTCAACCAAAGTGATGCTATGAGAGATGAAAGAGGGTGAACGGGGCAGTTTTTGCAAGAAGTGGGTTTGAAATGGAGTTTGTTGCATGTAGCAAACACTGGGCATATGTTTTGCTTTATAGTCCCTCATGGGATTGGGTCTCATCCTAGAACCACTCTGGATTTTCGTGAGCCTATAGATGAGAAAATCTTTTCCATCAATACATAAGAATTGTCCCTAAAGCCATGAACATGGGTCCCCGGAGCTGCTCATGGCTGTTGGGCCAAGCACACAGCCTCCTTACGCCCCCAAGCACCCCAGAACACAGCAGGTTTTACAGCCAATGCAAACTGAGGATGCCCCAGCCAGGAATGGAGTGAAGGGTTCAGCCCTGAACCAGCAGCCCTGGATTGACACAGGGATGCTCAGATTCCGCACCACTGCTTGCAAATGCCTCGGCAATCCAAGGGAGTAATTACATCACACAAGCAATTTCCTGCAGGCCCGTTCCACGCAGCTGTAAGATGGCTGCCAGTAAATACAAGAATATCAATATTGCAGAGCAGCCACAGGTTTGGAAATGAGTCGTTTCAATGCTGCAGAGGAGGAGGGAGGGGTGCCAGCAGTCACAGACGGGCTGTTTGCAGGTAGCAACATGCTAACGAGCAACATGTCAAAGCTTCATTAGCTCCCCAGGCAACCTCGGAGAGTTTTAAAACTCTGTGCCATCGCAGGGAGGGGGGCATCTCTGCAGTGGCTTTGGGAGCACAAGTGCCCCAGGCTGCATGACAGCACCCTGGTCAACCTGGTGCTGCTTCTGCCTTTTAGGAGACTGTCTCTGGCACCTTAATTTTGGCAAATTAAGGCAGAAGCAACTGATGAGGGTTGAAAGGCCGGTGCTCCAGGCATCCAGCAGATTCATGCACTGTTGTTACATCTCCTCATAGATGCCCCATGCTGACCAATGGGCAGCACGATAAGGTTATTCCAGCTGTTGTTCTGCCTTGAAACAAAAGCTAAGAGCCACACCTGGGAGAGTGCAGGGTGGCAGGAATGCCTAAACTCCCTTTGCTGAGCAAAAAACACTTGTTGAATTCTTCCCAGAGCATTATGTGAGTAAGAAAACGCTGGGGGGAAATGTTTTAATCTGACCTGGAACATCCATATTCACTTATGGGTAAATGTGAGGGAGGGAGCAGTGGCTCCTTTTCTGCCACAAGCAGATGCACGTGGATGTCTTCAGCCCTGCCACCACAAGCTGGGTCTTGTACCAGCTCTTTTCCCCCACAATTATCCATTCTTCACATCCAGCACTGTGCAGACAGCCCCAGCCTGGGATAATTCTTTTGCCCAAGAGAGCAAGAGGTCAAGACCTCATGAGTCATGCAGGAACTCTCCCCTTTGGGGCAGTTTGAAAGATTCTTCCTCTAATAACAAGCTTATGTGATTTCCAGGTGCTTTTTGTCTGATGAAGTTTTCCCTTGTCTTTCTGTATCTGTGTAGAGCAGATGAAACAGGGCTTGTCCCAGGTGGACATGGCTTTGCAGAACCAATTGGCACGCTGACTTCCATCAGCCTGTTGGGAACAGGCGCAGGAGTGTGTTGTGCATACACCAGTGAGTCACTTCTCCTGCCAGAAGACAATATAGGAAGTGGCGTTATGATGTCCCCGGATCATGAGTGTGATCAGGGGGAACAGGTCCTTGGCTGGCTAGTGTGAGCCCAGCCCTGCCGAAACTGAGATTGGACTAATTTACATTTCAGCCTCCCTGCTTTGTTTGTCATCCTCTTGGTACGTCCAGTGTGATAATAAATTCAGATCTAAGGGAAGGAGCTGTGACTTTGCTAAGAAGATGAATGTAAGCATTTTCCAGGGAAAGCACTGCTCCTGCACAGGGCTTGCTGCTTGGGAGGACAGAGACATTAGGTCTGCACCATCAGCTCCAGGAATTCCTTGGGAAGCCAAATCTTCTGCCCTGAGATCCTCTCTAAGGTGGGACACAAAGATAACTGAAAGCTGTTTAATTCTTACAGGCAGGATTTAACCAACTTAAATTATTGTAAATGGATGGGGAAACATCCTGTGATCTCCAAGCCAAGCAGGTCACTTTTAATTTCCTTTTCCTTCCATCAGTAATGCTGGCAGATAGGTGTTTGATTTATTAAGCACTGAATAATAGGACTTCATTGTGAATTGCTGTCAGAGAGATAAATAAGCCCCTTTGGAGGCAAGTTTCTGAGAGGTGGCTGTGACTTTTTTAATACATGTATTTATATATATATAAAGCAATACAAATACGCACCCCCCTCCCCTTGGACATCGCTGATCTTTCAAGCCATTCACAGCTCTCCCCCAGCCACCCTGCTCTGTGTAATGTGCTCAGAGTGACGATTCCCAACCTGCCCCACTGGGAGGATGATTAATGCTTGCAAAGTGCTTTGAGAACATCAGATTAGTAGGACAGACTCTCATTATTATATTAGCAATCACCAGTTCCTTGGCCTTTTTTCACTCCCGGCACACTTAGTGCAGCATCTAAAAGCCAAATGTTGTTTACAAGCAAACCTCAGTGTGTTTGGATGCTTCAGAGAGAGCTTTTTGAGCGGTTCACAGGTTTATTTTTAATGATGCACCTGTGGTCCAGACTCCGCCGAGAGCCCCACAAACCGCTGCCCTGCTTTTCATGCAAACACTGTGCAGATTAAAAATAAAGACCTCTGGGTACTCACTGTTATAACTATAGAAACCAAATATTTGGTTCAACTATAAAAGGCAGGAGTGTTTATGACTATGAGGCCAAAGGCATTTCCAGCCAAAGTGGAATGTATTTTAGTTCTGCAGACTATTTATAGATGGGCAGCCACTCTAAATTTGAATCTTCCGTTCCGTAAGCAATTTTTTGGTGCCCTCTGGGATATATCCTTCTCGTCTGAGTTTTAGCAACATCACTACAGAGAGTCAAAACAGTTTGGAGTCAACTTGTAAGATATAATGGATTGGTTCAGAGGGTTTCTCTGGCAGTTCTGTGAAGATGGAGGAGGACTTTGCTTGAAAGACTAATAAATATTTCCCTTGACAGTAAATTAAATATTTTGATTTGGAGCTATTGTTTTAACCCTTACAATTTGAAAATAAGTGGAACTGAAAAACACAAACATAGTTATGAAATGCTAAAATTAATTGTTTCAGGGTCTTGGAGGGAGATTTAAAGGATGTTTTCTCAAAGTAAATAATGTTGCTGAATTGATAGAGGTTGTAGAGTCTTCTCTGGACACTTTCAAAACCCACCTGGATGCAATCCTGTGTAATGTGCTCTAGACAATCCTCCTTTAGCAGGATTGTTGGACCAAACGATCTTTAGAGGTCTCTTCCAACTCCAGTGATTCTGTGATACGGATTAGCAGAGTATTTCTTGCCATGTCTGTCCTTCTAAGGTTTCAGCTAAAAATCATCACCTGTCCCTATGCTTTAGACTTGAAGCTGGTGGTGATAGAAGAGAAAAACAGGGGAAATGTTGAGCAGCCTGAAGGCCTCCTGGGAGCAGGGCTGTGTGGTGGTAGATACAACATGCACTTGTCCTGGTGATCTTAAAATCACACCAACATCTAGAAACCTTCTCCTTGTTGGCATCCACAGAGATTAACCTCAACATAAGTGTTGCGTGTTCTTCTCTGAGTCCCATCATGACACAACACATGCTATGGAGACCTACAGAGCAGTTGTAAAATGACGGAGCTTGAGCTAATTGTATGTGGAGGTACCTAAGCCCCATTTAGCAGTCTTCATGGTTAAATACCTTCACCTCATTCCTGTTCATCCTACTCTGTAAAACCCCCTCTGTGATTTCCCTCTTGTCCTTGGTGTTTACACCCTTCAAATATTTGCAGACAGTTGAGTTGCCAAGCCCCTGCTAAGCTGCTGTTAAGCCAAGCTAAACATATTAGCTCAGAAAGTCAGTCTCTCTGACTCCATAATAATATTTTGCTTTGTTCTTCTCTGAATTTCCTCCAGTTTATTGATATTTTCCTGGGATCGTGGCACCTGGCCCTGATGGCAATACAGGAGGTGCCATAATTGCGGAAAACCAAACAACTGTTAGAAAATCCAGGTGCCTGTTGCATATGAAGCCAGAAGGGGTGCTGGGTTTCATGGGGTCTAGATGTCTCCTTGCCTTGTTTGAGTAAGTGCAGACTGTAGGTGGCCTCTTCTCTGAACCCAGGGATCGGCTAGTATAAGACCACTCTCTGTGTAGGTCACTGGGTGCCTGTCTGATGGCCCTTCCCTGGGCTCATCCCTCCTGTGTTCTTCCATAGTGATGATGCAATCTGAGTGTTGCCAGGCTCAAACCTCTCTGCAGACCTGCAGCATCAAAGGGGTCTTTAGAGCTTCTCTCCCAACTCATCTATGTGGGGGCGGTGTTTTCCCTGGGAGAAAAAAACCCATACTTGTCTCTGGACATAATGATACAGCTTTCAAAGCCCAGCCTGGTCCTGCTGCCATCTCCCCAGTCTTCCTTCCTCCAAGCCCCTGCTGCTATAATCTCTCACTTGATCTTGCTGGCTGAAGCAAGACAACTTCCTTGGCTTGCTGTAGGACTTCCTTTCTTCTGCATCCCTGGATGCTGAGTGGTCATCAGCAGCACCTGGGCTACACATGGAGCCCACCCTTTCCATTCTCCAGTGTTTGCTTAGGGTGGAGAACTCAGCAGGATCCTCATTGCTCATCCTTGCTGGTGGGAGGGCAAGGAGGCGACATGTAGGGATCCACAACAGGCTTCACTCCTATTTACTCAGCTGCAGAAACCACTTGAGCTTGCAAAGGGCATCCATAAAGTCAATACAAACTGCCTGCATCAGGCTGCAGCAGCATGGTGGGGCAGCATCAGCCTGGACTGGGAGTGCAGGAACACATGATGGGTGTAGGAAGCTCGCAGTAAAAGCAAATCCCAGGATCCCCTGTGCATCAGGAGGTAATGGAATAAGGAGTGGCTTCCCTAGAACTCTTGCAGAGCACAGGGTATATATATATATATATATGTATAAATACGTATCTCCTTGGAAACACCCAGCCAAGGAATCTCTGGTATTTTAACCCAGTGCAGACTCCCTGTCTTTCCCAAATCCAACAGCCTCCTCAGGTCGAGGCAGGAAAATTACATACCCCATGCATCCTCCAGCATGGCCAGACAGGCCCTGTATTTTAGTAATGTTGTTTTCTAAAGATGAACTGCCTCCAAAGGAGTTTTCAAATTAGGTCCTGTGCAGGAATATGTCGCCTCTTATCATGATGCCTGTAGGTGCAATCCCTGTTCATGATGTGCCTGAGTGTCCGTGACCACACCTTGGTCCCCTGCTCACTGCTGTGAGCCAGGGATAACTGTGCTGAAATACAGAGGGTTATACTAGTGGATGAGATATGCAAACAGCATCAGATAAACAGGGAAATCTGGATGAAGAAATGCTGGGATGGAGGTGCAGCACCCCAAAATGGAGGAGACAACAGCTTTCAACTTCACTGTGCACCTGCTTGAGCCACCAGGTCACCAATCTCAGCCTGACTCACTAAAAGACTTGGGGACAAGGGCTCCCAGTGAGAGCTAGAACTGTTCTTCACTGGCAGCCCATGCAGGGCAGACCTCACAGCCTCAGAGCATATCACTTGGAGAAATTCTCCACTGCCTTTGGAAGGTACCTGTGGTAGTCTGCAACCTCAGGTCACTTGAGGGGCACCTCCAAAGGCCATTCTTACCTCAGCGGGTCAGGTCCTTCATGCAGTTTGGCCACAGAGAACATTTCCTTCTGGCCTGCCTGGGCCAGACACTGTGTTCCCATTCCAGGATTGATCCCAGATGTGAGTTAGCATTACAAATACATCTCAAACCCCTGATTTCCCCCAGCTGCCAGGTCCTCCACCCCCTTCCCGGTCTCTCTTCTAGAAGGATGGTTAACACATGCTGCAATAAAACTCATCAGTTGCTGCTCTTTCCACCCCTCTTTGCTGCAGGTTCAGGTTCCCACACGCTGTTTTCTACCTCTCCATTTGCAGAATGGTTGCAGGCAGAAAAATTACTCCACACCCATCATATAACTACACTTTCCACTCCCAAAGTATTTTTGCAGAAACTGTCTGAGTCCTTTTTTTTTTTTTTTTTCAATCTGAGATTGATTCTTGATTTGGTACTTGGAAAGTTGCTGCACAACAGGGTGAAACCCCTTTCTCCAAGGGTTTTTTTTACAGATTAATGGCAGCAGCAGCACCGGATCTTACAAACTCCTACCTCCTGATCCTGCTTTCATCTTTCTGCTGCAGTTTCTTCTGTCAGTCCCAGTCTGCGTGGTTTATTTCATCTAACACTCGGGCTATATGAGCTTTATGAAACTAACAATAAGCAGAGATTAATGCGTTTCATGTCTATCTCCACGCTCTCCCTCTGAGTCTTCTAAGGGGTGAAATTTGGCCCACAGATTAGGTGTCCTCATGAACCTTTCTTCACCTCCTTAATATCAAAGTTAATTGGCAGCCCATTTGCTTGAGATAAAGAGCATCATGTGAGAAAGAACCCCATGAAACCATTTGAACTTTAAAACGCTTTCCAGCACCAGCCTGGTGGGATAGTGAGGGCAACAAGCAGGGCAGATGATGGAGCTCCCAAATCCCTGAGGTTTGAAGGCACCTTGTGACATCCTTTTGTCCTCAGTGCATTTTCCAGGCACTTTCTCAGTGATGAAGCAAATGGAGTTTTTGTGCCCTGTCTAATAGCCTGAGAGTCCTGTAGAGTCTGAGCACTTTGCAGACTGCCTTTATGGGAGGAGAACAGCTTTATCTTTATGACACTAATGGAAAAACAAGACCTAACGACAGCTAATTCTGCTCATTTCACTTACAGGGCTACTTTTGGTGCCAAGTGGTGTTTAAGCTACCAGTTTGGCTTATTCAGTTTTCCCCTGAAGTGACCTGCTCCTCCACACCCCATAACTGGTAGTTTGAATCAGGGATTGCTGTTGAGAAAATCTAATGATTCTCTTGCTGGAGAAACTCAGGAGAAGACAAGAGGTCAGTCCAGGTACACGTCTGGACACCTTTGGCTGGAAGATGTCCAAGATGCACCTTTGCTGTCTCATGAGCACTGTGATTCCCAGCATGTATGGATGGGTTCATCCATGAACTATAGTCATGTTTTCCATTTGTAATTTTAGAGGAGCCAACATGGGGAGGACTCAAGGTTTCTTCCCCAAACCCACAAGTTCAGGGAGGGATGAGCATTGTGTAGGAAGGAGGACTGGGCAGTCTTGTTTCTTTGGCTGTGTCCGCGCTGCACATGGGATGAATATTTCCTTTGTGGTTTGGTCTGTGAAGGCTTGTGTCTAGCCCTTTGCTCTTGTGCCAGGGAGTCCCAGCACTTCCATCCTGGAGCTGTCTCGCTGAGACAAAGGACATCAGTCTGCACACAACTTCCCTGGCTCTCCCCTTAGCCCTTCTGACAGTTTTGTGTTGGAGTGGAGCATGTTTAAGTGGGTCAACAAAGAGATCGTTTTTCCCAGCGCAAAGTACCCTAATAAATTAACCAGTGAGAATTTTAATAATACATGAAAGGAGAGAGATTTGCTGCTTTTGGAAAGGCTTTTCAGCTATTGACAGGGTCAGCAGCTGGGTCTGTGGCCGTTGGGATTCCAGTGGAGGGAGAGGTGGTGGGCATCATCCTCTACCGATGAACACATCTGTGTTGTTGGGCCAAAATAGAGCTACCCCCATTTCAACCCGCTGATCTAAGTATGGTTAACGGCTTTTCAATACACATTAACAGGCAGATGAAGTAGCTGCTGTGGAGTGGTGGGTGTGTGGAATTAGCACAGGCTTCAAGCTGGGCTTCCAGCTGGATTTCCAAAAAGATGAGGCTTGTGTGATCAGTCGGGGGGAACAGTAGACTACTTCATTTGTATCTGGCTTCAACCACTTTTAATGGAATGATTAAATTTAAGAAGAAAAGGCTAGTCCACAGAGGTCATACTAAACAGTCCGGTGGATCTGATTGCTTCTTGGCTGTTGTGTTTTTCAGCACCTCAGGTGATTAATTTCCCTTTGACTTCCTTGATTTTACAGAAGTTTTTAAATAAGGCAATCTCTTACTATGACCCCAGGTTATTTTTCCTCCCTGTTCAGCCAGACTTGTGGGCATTCTTCAGATCAGAGTCAGAGTCAGAATATTTCATGTTCTCACTGTGTTGTTGAGAGGACAGGAAATAGGAATGACCAGAAATCCTGTAGCATTCCAAATACACTATTGCAAGGGCTTATGTAGGATCTGAGTTTTAGAAGACAATAGTGACGTGAATATTCATTAGGAGGAGGTTATCTTTGAGTAGGCCATCTTCTCATCTATTTGACCTTCTCATCTGTGTTGGTTAAACCATACTATTGTTTATCAAGCGACTTGCTACACACAAGTTCCCAAAGCCAAAGAGACTATTTGTGCTCAGAAATATCTTCCCCAGGCTTTTCTTACTGGCAGAAGACAAAGGCCAGGGCAGACACATGGTTAACAAAGTCCCTCAGCATGATGTTTGCTGTTGTTCCCGAAGGCCACGAGGGACTCTGACAATACAAACTTGTGCACTATCACAGCATCCATCAGACCCTATCCATCTGCCTTTGAGGTGCTACCTTCTGGAGAAGGTCTCCTTCTTCCTGGAGGGAACCCCAGGACTTTCCTTGCTCTCTTCCAAATTATGTGTCCATGGTCTCTGAACACTGCCTCTCCTAAAGCCTTCTGCCCCAAAGTTCCTGATGGCCAGTTGATTTTCAAAAAGGGGTCCCATCACTGAAGGACCATGGAGATATTTAATAATCTGATATTTGAGGAAGAGATGAGCAGAGCGGTATGCAGAGTTCCTGCAGGGAAGCTTGTAGAGGTCCTGGAAGCAGCAGTCTTCTCACCTTTCCACCAAATCATGGGAAAAGAAGACAACAGCTTTACGGATACAGGGAGAAACAGATTTGGTTAATCCTGAATAAGGGAGTTACTTCCAATCCAGAAAGCAGAAGAATTATTCAGAATAGATTCTCCAGGCATCAAAAGATCAATGTTCAGATTCAGTCCTGGGCCAAATGATGGAGCCCAGAGTTCTGTTTTTGGCAGGTCAGCTATAGGGTACTGGGCAGCCTATACAGCCCCAAGCATGTGGCAAGTGAATTAAAACCTGACGGATCCCAGAAAGATGTCACTCTTAAATGTGGCCTTTCTTCATGCCATTTTTCAGGGGTTGATACTAGGTCTCAGTATTTCTCTGAGTGAAGCAGATCAGATGGATCCTTCAGGGAGAGGCTGCCAGTAGCACAAAGGGTAATGAAATGTTAAATGCTGAAGACAAATTCATCAGTCTGGATCACTTGGCAAGCAAAGCCCATTTGAAAAAAAAAATGTTAGAAGACAGCCCATTGCAAAATTGTACATCAAAGGAGAAGAAATCAAGATTGCTCCTACAGAAAGGGGCAATGAATCACCAAATGCGGGGTTCTCTGGGTTTAGTCAAAAGAAACTGCACAACCAGCTCCTGACGTGAGTTCAGGCTACAGCAGAAACAGCTAGAGTGACCTCTGATGTCTAAATGAGGGGGTAGGAGGTTCATTTATTTTTCCTTATATACAGCAACAGCAAAATGTGTTAGAGTAGCTGACTACTAATGTCGATGCCAAAGGGGAAGAAAGGAGACATGAAATTATTGCACAGCAAACGCTTAGGTTGGCAGCTGGTTAGTTTTCTGGAAGAGCTAAGAGGTTGGGCTACACAGATGATTGTGATATTTTCTCCCCGCAAAGGTGCTAAGGACGCTTCAGTCTAGTAGAGAAGAGCATCAAAAGAGCTCTTTGCAAGATGCTAAAGCCACAGAGTGACAGATTGGAAGCAAACCCCCCTGTTGCTTTTTCTCTCTAGAGATGGTGGCTAAATACGAGGACAAATGGACAGTTACTGGAGTCCATATGGGCATAAATGTGCATTTAATTAAGAGTCTGTTATATAGAAAAAATCTGTTTGAGATCATAGAATCATTGAATGATTCAGGTTGGAAGGGACCTCAGGAGACCTGGACTGAATGAATTTGTGATTCACATAGGTAAAGGGGGAACCTGGAGAAAATTTCTCACACAGGGTTGTAGGATCTAAAGTGTTGTGAGGACTCAACACAGACCCCAAATACTATCAGTGACAGATGTTTTGGCTATCAGGAACATCTGGAGAGATGTACCTCATTGTGGCAGGCTTGAAACCAGGAGTCTGTGTATTTCAGCTGTTCATCCTTGACCCATCTGTGCAACAAGTGAGATTTAGACCCTTGTGTTGTGCAGATTTGGGGCTGTTCCCATGTACACCCTGAGTTACCCTCTGCTGCCATCCAGACCAAGAGCCAAACTGCCTGAGCATGGTGAACAGTAATCAGGGCTGTGAGCTCATCACAGGCTGATGGAGAGGCTCGGGGAGTGTCTGGATGTGCTGTGCCTCCTGTGAGTGTCTCCTGGAAACCGGTAAATCCCTCAGCAGGTTTCAGAGGGGCTTGACAGCAGGATGAGATAATTAGGCCTCTGTGAGTTTTCATCTAAAAGAGTGAGCTGGAAGAGCAGAGATATCCTCTTTTAACTAAGGAAAGGCTTTCTCATGAGCTTACACATTATGAAGCACCAGGGAATCCACTCATTATGGTTCCCTATTAAGCTGCAGGAATGAACCTGAGGTCCCAAAATCTACTAAGCTATGAGAAACCAGCCCATGGGTAAGCAAGTGCCATTGGTGCTGGCCTCCACAGAGGTGTCTTTCTCATAGAAGCTTTCAACTCCATTTCTCACTTTTGACCACATTTAACGTGTTTGGCCTCACAGCCTCCTGCCTCTCTTTTCTTGCCAAAATACCAACCACATCCACATTTCCTGGAACAAAGCCAGGGCAGCATGGGCAGCTGTGATGGTTGGGTTCTGCCACAAGGGTCGATGTGGACAAGGCTGCCTCCCTTGCTCCTTCCAAGTCTTTCACATTTTAAGATCTGCAGAGGGTCAAACCCAAGTCCATCTAGTGTCAAATGTTGCACAGTGGTCTGCAAGAAGGCATCTAGGGAAGACTCCCTCTTCCTCCTAATATTTTCCCTGTTGTTATTTCAGGCTTCCATTGCTGCACGTGATGGCACTTCGTAACCTTTGGGGGGATTTGCTTTCCATGATCTTGCTCAGTCTCCACCTGGGGACAACTAAACTTTGAGCCACCAGAACATGCTTCAGCAAGGAGTCCCATGGGTTATTTCTGTGTTGCCCAAAAGAAAGTCTTCTGTGTGCCTTGAGCCTTTCTTCTCTTACCTTCCTGTGATGCCTTGTCATTCTTGTATGCTTTCCTCAGCATCTCTCCTATCCCAGTTCTTTTCCAGAGTGAGGGGTCCTGTCTCACTTAATAGTTCCTTACAGAAAAGCTGTTTCAGACCTTTGATCTTCCTTAGTGCCCCTTTTGTGCCAGTAACTGTGATGCTAGCCACACCACTCAACTAGCTATCAGGACATGCAAAGTCCATGAGACTGTGAGTTCAACACCAGGCCAATTCTTTCATTTCTCCATAGTTTTCAGATGCAACAAGGTTGCTTCTCTTCCCTCTTCATCTAAATATCCTCTAATACTTCTGGTGCACACTTATGTGTTTGTGTTGTTTTCCCTCTGGGATGGCTATAGAAGTAACACTGAGCCACCAAGTCGGTCTCTGGGTATGGCTGCCCCTGACCCACTCATGAGATCTTTGCTCACTCTTTGGACTAAAAGCGTCCTCATTTCCTTCTCTCATCCACCCCACAGTCCCCCAAAAAAGTTCTTAACTGCTTTTTAAAGCCTGTACTGAAATGTACGACCTGTGCCAAGTCCCCAGAATCCACCGTTGTCAGCAGTGCCTTTGCAAGAGGCCTGAATTTGCCTCAACTTTATCAGATTTGAGCAACATTAACCTGTTCTCAAAATACTTGGGTTTAATTGAAAATAATATATATGGGGAAACAGAGTTTACCATTTGTCATGATCAAAAGGGAGTGCCTTGCCTCCAGAAGAGCAGATCAGTAGCTTGAAGTTGTTAAACCTCCTCCTGTATTTTGGGGGCAGAATGTGTCTTCTGTGTCCAGTATTACCCAGAGAACACCCTGGTGTTCCAGCCCCAGTAGCCCTATATATCTGTGCCCACCAGAGGCAAAGCATATTTGTCAGGGATAAATGGCTTCATTTATTTCAAAGGAGAGTCCACCCAAGTGAGCCAAAGCCATGGAAATACCTGACCCAACACCGAGAGCTGAGCACATTTCTTTGTGTCAAAAAATCATTATTGCTTTGAGCTCATGCAGACATGTGCAAGTCAACCACAACTAGACTTAAACTAGACATAAAAAAGGAGAAATTTCCTCAAGGAAAAGACCATAGAGGATATGATTGTATGAACCAGAGTTCATACAATTTCCTCAAGGAAAAGACCATAGAGAAGTATGATTGTAGCCAAGGGGTCAAGGGAGTGATTTATTGGCTTGGAAACCAGAAGGCAAGGTAAGGATCTCACCACTGTCACAGATTTGTTGTGGCCCTGGCTGAGTTAGCTCTCTTCTTTCATTCCACATCTGCCTTTTCCTTTCCAGTCTGGCATGTCTGAGCTAATGATGTTTCTCTCTGCATCTGGCACAAAACTGCCCAGATTTTGGATAATGTGTCATGTTGGGGCTACCATAGCAATGTTTCCTTGATAAAATGCTACAACAGGGAAAGATGAAAGTCTAAATTTTGTAAAGGCATGAGGATGCCCGATTCCTATGGTATTCCAGGGATCTGGTGTTATTTTACAGAGTGTTTGTGGGAATGTGTTGGGGAAGGTTAAAAAAAGAGAGATTTGAGCGAGTGTGTTTTGCAAAGTAAACCTAAATTCTGCAAAACCTTGTACGACTGGACTCTGTGATGGTTGCAGAGGTTAGTCCAGTTGGAGTCAGTTACACACTGAGACAATGGGGCAGCTCATTAAAGTGGCTGAAAATTAAAAAACTTCAGAGCTTTTCTAAAATTAGAAATTGTCCCTGTGAGGGCAAGCCTATCCCAAATATCCTGCTACAAGCCTCAGGAGCCAGGACACCAGTCCTTTAGATGATGGAAGAAATTTCCTAACATTTTATTATCTTCAGCCCCAGAATACCTCCAGCTCATCATCTCAAACAAAACAGAGCATAGTGGTTTTTGCTGTGCACTGAACCTGGTTAGCTCAGAAGATGTTCAGTATCACCATGTAAGACCCTTTTTCTGAAACCTTTAAGCCAAGCAAGCAGCATGACAAGGGAAGGGGGAAGCATCCTGACACACCTTTCTCTCCTGTTGTCCACCTGTATGTCCATTTGTATTTCCATCCGCCTTCATCTGAGAGATTGAGGGCAGAGCAATTTAATTACAGGATTCACTCCTAGAGCTGACAGGGGTACCTACATCCAAATTGAAACTAAGCCTCAAATTGGCTTTTTCAGAGTATTTTCTTAGTTCAAAAATGTTGCTTTAAATCAGCTTTGCTTTGAAACACAAACAGCATTCAGGGTTTGGAAAGGGTTCACTGTCTGGGAAACATGTCTCTCATAGCAGCCCCTTCCCCATCTCCCACTGGGGCTCATGGATGCTCATGGATGTGGGACACAAAAAAAAATAAAAAATGCCCTGCCCGGAAAACATCTCACACCCAAGTCCAAGCCTGGTGAAAGCAAACCTTATCCTCTCCTGACATCTTCCTGGATGTCACTGAAGGCTGGTGAGAGGTGACACAAAGTGAGAGGGAAGCCGCCACCTCCAGGAGAAGGCAGAGGGGAGATGGGTAACAATGT
The DNA here is from genome assembly GCA_027560015.1 of Chloroceryle amazona. Classification (NCBI taxonomy): domain Eukaryota; kingdom Metazoa; phylum Chordata; class Aves; order Coraciiformes; family Cerylidae; genus Chloroceryle; species Chloroceryle amazona. The sequence continues at coordinate 36,654 of JANHFX010001354.1, forward strand.
GTTTTTTCCTGTGAAGCCCATCACTAGGTGCTCATGGGATAAAGCAACCCTGCAATGAGGCTTGTGTGGGCAGAGACTGGTGGACATTCACTGAGGAAGTCTGAGGCAGCATTCACGGCTCCTGCCAGCACAGCATGGGGGCTTTTGCAGGCAAAGCCCTCTTCTTTGGGCGGCAATTTTGAGTAGTACAAAGCTAGGAGCGAGGGAAGGGAAATCGGTGACAGTGCTGTGGGATTTATTTTGCTCTTGCAGAGGCCAGAAAGCTAGAAAAACTCAGTTATCAAAATACTCTTCTCAGAGTCATTTGTGCATGCCATGTTCCCATGTCCAGCCCTGCTTGTGTAATGGCCGGGAAACTGCTTATCAGAGCCTGATACCAAAGTCTCAGGAGGAAAAAAAAAATCTCTGAGATGTTTGCTTTTTCTTCCAGAAACCCAAAGTTGAAAAAGCAAAGTAACTCTGCTCTCACTGTTGGTGTGTTCATGTGGTGTGGGCTGACTAACCCAGTGGATTGGTCAGCACTTGCTCACCTCTGTAGGGTTAAGTGTACTCAGTGCTGGTGACTGGGTTTTCAGACAGACTTGAGAAGCTCCAAGAAGTCTTGATGTCCATCATGTAAAATATATAGTTATAATATCATAATCCCAGAATTAAAGAATGGTAAGGATTGGAGGGAGCTCTGGAGATCATCTTGTCCACCCTCCCTGCTAAATCAGGGTCACCCAGAGCAGGTTGCACAGGATTGTGTCCAGTCAGATTTTTGATATCTCCAGAGGAGATTCCACAACCTCTCTGGGCAGCCTATTGCAAAGCTCCATCATCTTCACAGGAAGAAAGCTTTTCCTTATGTTCAGATGGAAATTCCTGGATTCCAGTTTGTGCTCATTGCCCCTTGTCCCGTCACTGGGCACCACTGACAAGAGTCTGACCCCATCCTTTTGACCCCCACCCTTTATGTATTGATTAACATTGATAAGATCTCCCAGTCTTCTCCAGTTTAAACAAGCCCCAGTGCTCTCAGCCTTTCCTTGTCCAAGAGATGCTTCTGTCCCCTCAGCATCTTTTTAGCCTCCACTGGACTCTTTCCAGTAGTTCCCAATTTCTCTTGAACTGGGGAGCCCAGAACTGGACACAATACTCCAGATACAGCCCTGCTAGGTCCCAAGTAGAGGGGAAGAGAACCTCCCTCCACCTGCTGGTCACACTCTTCTTAATGCACCCTAGATAATATACTACTATAATAATACAATAGTATAATAATATAATGGTATAATTATAATATAAATGATAAATATAGTATCACATAATAAGCTTCTGGGCCATCCTGTTTGGTTGTTGCAGTGCTTTGCCCGTGTCAGACTCCAAAGAGGCAGCGAGGTGCAAGCTGTGATGGCAGGGGACAAGGGTGACGTAGCTTTGTGCTCAGTTCATCAATCGTGGCAGTGCCACATGCTTGTGCCCAATGAGGTGATACGGCAGCACCATCATCCCACATCTTGCTCCAGCATCGAGTTTAGGATGCAGCCAGAGCAGCTGCAGGGTCTGGGCATCACTCTTGAAACTGGCATTGCCAAATAAAAGAATAGGCACCTTGAAGCCGAGAGTGAAAAATCCATTTAGTTGCCCTGGCTTCTGGATCAGACCCAGACTAAACAGCTGGCTGGAGACTCACTGCAATCCTTCTGGGGCCCTGGGGACATCACCTGCAGCATTGCTTTTATAGGATGTGGTCCCTTTTGCTGTTTTTCCTCAGGCTAGCTGATGGGCCCTTAGGGCAGAGGCAATGATGCTGTCATCTTACCCCTTCGCCGGGTGTCCTGCAGATCCCCAGGGAGCCACTGGCTCTGTCAGTCCCCACTCAGGGACACCCCCCTGCCTGCACCTCCTTTGGATGCTGCTCTGGTCCCCCTGCAAAGGATGTGCCAAGGTGGTGTGAGGGGAGAAATTTCAGCTAGGAGTAACAGAGTGGAATACGGCACGGGGCTGAGTAGTAGGAAATACTTACAGATAACAAAATCCATGGCACAGTGTCAGGGACACGGTGGAGGCCCCGCATGTGGACCATTCATGGCCAGTCCTGGTGCAGGAGCTGGGCTCCAGCTCACTCCTTCAAAGCCTATGTATTCCCAGCACCTTCCTGCTTGTAAAGGTGCCTTGCAGCTTTCAGAAGAAGGAATTACCCAGAAAAGGTTGCTCTGCTCGAGGAGAGTTAAAAAATGGCAATGCTGACCTTTCTCATGCTAAATGCTGAGGATGGGTATGTGGTGGGTGGCTGCACCACTCCCACACTGGAGCTCTGGGTCTGAGCAGTTTCATCAGGTCTCCATATAACAAGTTCAACACTCCTCGCTGGGAGCTGGATCTAATTATGGAAAAGTAATTTAGATTTGGAGATAACTGAAGGGGACCTTTGGAGGTCTCTGAACCCACTTCCTGCTCAAATTGGGTCCAGATTAAAGTTAGGGTCGACTCTGGAGGCAAATCACATTGCTCCTGGTCTTGTCCAGGCAAGTTTTGAATATCTCCCAGGACAGACATCATCCCATCTGGTCTCTTTTTTTCCTACCGCTCATTGTGAAGCCTTTTCTGTACATCTAATGGGACTTTCACTTTGCTTTTCATGCTACCCCCATACATATCCCAGTAGAGTTTGGCTCCATCCTCTGGACACCCTCTAGGTAGACACACTCCTGGCCCACCCCAGGGTTTTCCCTGTGTCCTTCTTTCTTAGACAGTCACAGCTTGTCTGGTGCTGTAAGTACAACCTCACTACCTACTATGTTGCTTTTCCATCCCATCTTTAATGAGGCCCCCCCAGCATCCCAGCAGAAACACAGTCGGTGTCCTCACATCCCAGAGAGACATCTTTGTTCTCCTAAACCATGCAGACCATGCAGCACTAGGCTACTGAAATCTTCCCAACCAGAAAACTCCTATAAAATAAATGCAGAGAGAAATGCTTTCCACATTGTGGCACTGCTTTGTCACCTGTCACATTCACAGAGCACAGTGGTGGGGAGTGGCTCCTCCAGCTCACACCAGCAGCCATTTAGCTCCGAGCCATCTCAGCCACCCGTGAGTGATGCTCAGTGCGGGAAGTCTCGCGCCGCCCTCGGGTGGATTTTACACGTAGCGATTCTGCATGTGCTCTGAAGCCTAATTACACCTCTGACAGTGGGGAAAAAAAATACCAGGAGGGAAGGTTGACTGCCTGAGATACACACAGGGTTGGGGGTTTCTTCCATCACCATTACTTCCCTTGGTCCCCTAACAAGCAAAGGAAGAGCCACCTTCTACCCCAGCAAGGTTTCCTATGTCCTTCAGGGTCTTGCCACTGCAGTGCGGCTTTATTAATGCTGCCAATCAAGCCTCCCACAAAGCGGTGCTGCTAACGAACTCGCTGTGAGCTTAGAGATGGCAGATGTGTGATTAGCGGGGGTCAGTCTCCATCCCTTCGAAGGGTGAGAGGAGCAACATTGGTACCTGTCTATTCCCATCATCACAAGATGCTGTGAGTGAGCAGTGGGAAAGAAGGTGCTTGGAGAGCCGTAGGGGTGGGTCTGGAAAGGAAGAAGGGAGCTCCTGTTTGCTTTTGGGCTCAGGGACAGCAGGGCTTTGTGTGGGCAATCAGCCAGCAGAACCGCTACCTGAGCAGACACGAGGGGCTTCCTCAGTGCTTGCAAATCTTCTTCCAAGCTGCATTTCCTTTGAGTTAGCACTTGCATAGGGAGGGGAGAGGCGTTCTTGCATGAATAATAAAACCAGCATCCTTCTGTCCATCAAATGAGATAAAAAGCCCCCAGGGAAACAGAGGACAACAACATCATTATACAGGTCACCAGTAGGTTATTCTACAATTCTCCTGCATGGGGCTTCACTCCCCAGTGCTGGTAGCACTGGCTGCAGTAGGGGACTGTGTCAGTTGTGCAGAGCTATGGGGATGGGGCAGCCAAGGCAGGGTCAGCCCTGGTGCAGGGTAACACAGTCCAGTGTCTACAGATGGTGTAATTGTCACACATGGCAAAACCAATAACACCACTGAGAGAGCCAAGCCACCTGAAACATGCTCTTGGGATACCCTCTTCTTCTCTATCCTCCCTTCCCAGAGATGATCTTGCCAGGATGACTAAAGTGGTGGCAGCCAGGAGGGTACAACAAGGGGACACAGGGGCTGGGAAGAACCCTGAGACCTTTCCAGGAGTTGCACACCTTCTCATGTGCTCCTGGAGCATGAGGTCCTCTCTGCCACACCACATGTTCCAGAAGCTGGAGGACAAATGTTCTTGATAGGGTACAAGACCATTCTGCACTGCAGAGTGAAAACTGGTGGCATGTGGGGCTGGAACAGGGTCAGGGCTCTCTTCAGGCATGGTGGCATCCCTGTCAGCTGCTGATGGCTGCAGTGGCAATGGCGGGAGCCATCCTGCACCCAGGACTTCTCTGGCTCTGGGCATATCTGTGACACAGGAGCCTCCTTACCCCACTGTGGGCTTTCCCGCTTGAATCACTCAGTCTCTGGCTTCATACCAGTGTGAGAAAGTTGTCTGGTGTCACGGCTAGGTCGCTCATCCCACCTGCCAGCTCAGATTAGATCCTGTGATTTGTGTCACATCAGATTTTGGAAGGTTTGTTTCACACTGGTGGTGTGCTGCACTTGCAGGGACAAAGGTGTTAGTGGGGGAGAAGGAGCAGGGCAGAGAGTTTTCCTGGGAAATATATATTTCTCTTCTCTTCTCTTCTCTTCTCTTCTCTTCTCTTCTCTTCTCTTCTTTCTCTTCTTTTCTCTCTTTTTCTCTTCTCTCTTTTCTCTTCCTCTCTTCTCTTTTCCTATCTTCATATATGCTATAAGGATGTGGTGGTAAAATTATTAATATTTTAATATTTGAGACGTCTCGGTCAAATCCTAATTGAAAGGATATTCCTTTCAACTAAAAGCTAAAAGTCTCTGGCTGTTTCCAACACCTTACTTCTGAGCTAAGATAATACTGGATGGGCCACTCTCCTAGGACTCACCAAGAGCCATCTGTCCATATTGCCACTATATTTACTGTTTGATTCCTTCTCAGGATCGTGGCAGTTAGCAAGCTCCCCAGAGACGGATACCTGGCTTCGCTAACATTGAAATTATTCTTTCTCTCACTTTCTTTTTTTTTTTTCTGGAACAATCCATAGGCCGGGTCTCTGCAATCACTGGCAGAGAACAGGGGAGCAGAGGGGGAGATGCTGTCTGAATGTCCCCTCACTATGATCATAGTTAATAAAGCTTCTCTCTGACCTGTCCTAAACTGCACTTGGGTTAATACATGCTTGGACTCCCCAGATTCTCTGGGAAGGGACAGTCTGAGCCCTCTGCACTGACGCCACCAGCTTGGTCACAGCATTTCAACATCATGACAGCCACAGGGACGATGAGGGACCTCGTGAACTGGTCAGAAGATCTCCCATGATGGCATCTTGATGTCTCGAAAGCAGCCACCCCAGCAGAGGGGACAGGAAGGGTCCTATCCACTGCCTGAGTCCCCCCAGGCATCCCTGCTAAGTCCACTTAGCCAACGAACTGAGCAGCACCACCTCGTCTCTGCCAACCCAACTCTCTAACCCATAAAACAAGCAATTCCAGTCAGCAGCCAGCTGGAAAGGGGTTAGTTTTGTAAACTTCAACTCACCACAGCACTGCTGAGGTGGAAAGCAGTCAGGCAGCAGTCACAGTTCTCAGGACCCAGGGAGTATTTCCATTGCACTGTCAGCATGATGGGTGTTTCTCTTTTAACACACAAGCCTTTCAAAGAAGTACTTGACGAGCATCAAAAGACTTCTGACTGCTGTTAAGGACCTTTAGCAGCTGTAATTTAACTGTGAAGCAACCTGATGCAGGCAAAGGACCACAGAGATGGAAATTCATGCCACAAAGGCACCATTTTATGGCTGTTAAGCTGTTGGCCTCTCTGCTAGTAAAGCTGTTAAACAAACACAGCCCTTGACTCACACTGCGTGTTGGTGAGGCACAGTGTCTTGGCAGGAGTGGGATGACAGCAACAGGGGCTTCAGAGGATCCAGGAGGAAAGAGAAATAAAGAGAGGAGGAAAATTCAGGTGGAAGAGGAGCCCTGTGGTGGAAGAAAGTGGTCTTGGAAACAGAGTGTGTAGGTTCACATGAATTTGCATCCTCCTCTGTTTTAGCATGAGCTGTAGTTGCCATGCACATATAGATTCTCTGCATCCTACTGTTGTTGCATCTGGTGGTCAGTAGACCCTTAAATCACCCTCTTGCAGGAAGGTGATATTCTGGGGAAGCTTAAATGTGGAAGATCTGGATGATATCAATAGATTTGAATGGGGAAATGTGTCCCAGAAGGATGTGCTGCAGGCTGCATATCCTTTACCACATATTGCTATATGTTGAAGCAAGTTCCATTAGTGCCATGAAATGCTCCAAGAGCAACCCCAGTCTGTCAAGCATGAGATGAGCCCTTCTCCTAATGGAAATCTCAGTGCTTAAAAATTGAAAGAAATGGGGAAAATCACCACAAAAATAAGAGAGTCCCTGGAAATCTTTTATTTCCATCCATTCTTTTCTAATGGTCAGTGCTTATTCTCTGGCTCAGAAGATGATCTTAGGAGGCAGGAACAGTTGGTCCTGCTATGGGGACATGGGTAGGAGATGCATCCAGCTGTGCTGCCTGCAACTGCTCATCCAGGACAGGCAGTTCAGAAGCTGATGCCGTGAGCTGTTTTTCTGGGTCAGAAGCTGTTTCAGAAGAATGTCAGTGACTCCTTATCATCAGGAGGGCACTGGGCAAAAGTGGACAGGGTGGTCATCTCAAGTTGGTGGGGTTGTCCAGTGGTCCCACCCTCCAGTGATACTCCAGCTCCTGAAGCTTCCCATGAAATTTTGCCCTGGCAAGAGCAGTTCTTTTGCAACCAGCTTATGTTAGGACTTACCCAATACCACCGGATTGCATGTTTCTCTGCCAAGTATTGACTGTGTGGGGTTTTCCATTGCTATCAGACAGACCAAAGAGAACTAGAGAAGTTGTGGCTCACACTGGCAATGAAAAGGGAAGCTGTGGTAGCATCGCTGGCCTTGCTTGGGGCACTTCCTCTTATTTTTTCCAGGAAAGCTCTAAATTCTGGAGTCTTGTTTCTTTACTTTGTGGGTTTTTTAATGCTACTTCTCAGCCATGAAGTGATGCAGCAAGGCTTGACTGAATGGTTGGAAAACAGTGAGCCAAATAGCAAGAACTGGTGTTGGATGTGTCTTCATTCAGATGGTGGTTCATGTGTGATTGCACAATTTGATCTTCTTTCACACCGCCTTACTGATATGTGCCCATGTCTTAGTGCTGCCAAGTGGCTGTAAAGAAAAGGCCATGTTAATAGGAAGCTAATGGGACATTTTCCACCTAGAGATAGAAAACCATGTTCATGAGTTTGTTTCCAAATGATCTGGGCGATCCATTTTTAGGAGATGGACTAGCAAATTATTGCTGCTGCCTGGTGAGATTGCTTTTTTCTGATGGACACAGCTCTGCTGTGCATGTTTTTTTCATCTAAAAGCAGACATTTTGATAAGAAGTGGTTGAGCATCTCCTGGATGAAATCAAAATCTGCCAGCCTTGCATGTCCTCTTGCTAAGCAATTTGCTGCTCCAGGCATTTGGAAGATTGCACTGAAGTTGTTTTGCTGCCACTGGGAGCCCATTTGAGAATTAGTGAAAAACTAATTTGGTTAAAAATCTCAAAGACACCAACAAAAGCTATTTTTAAGCCTTCAAGAAGTCCAGTGTGAATCAGACCATTCAGAGAAAACTTCACAGGGGATTCTTACCTTTATTTCAGCCTCCAAAATCTCTAAAACTGTGGGATCCTGGTGCAGTTGTCTGACTGAGATGTAGCACATGCCCTTCGCCAATATGCCAAGCCTCACGGGGCTTTGGTCATCTCCCAGGGAGTGTCATGGAAGTCCTAGCACACGGCTCTCCTTGCTGCCTCTCATGTGTTACTAAAGATGTTTGTGGCTGTTGGTTCTTCCTTCCTAGGGACATCATGTGATTCCTCATGACCCAACATTTCATAATCTCACAAACCCCAAAAATTGTGATTTAAAAAATAAAATTACAAAATATAAAATAAAATAAACCAAAATTATGTAGATCTCATCAAAAAAAAGAACAACCATAAATGTCCACAGTTGAGGCAGGACAGTGGGGCTCACATCCCCACTCCCCACACCCGCCCCCCTTTGGCATCCTTTGGTGCAAACTGAGGTCTGTGTTGGGTATTGCAGGAGTGATGGTAATAACCCACATCACCCTGCTCATCTGCATGGGCTGTATCCAGCCCATATTGTTTGTGCATCTCTCAAACCGTCACTGCCTTCAGAGGCAGCCTGTACAAACTCAGATGTTTTAAGGACTATGCTCAGACACCATGGGAGCTGAGCCCTCTGCAAGGCAGCATAGCTCTGTGATGGGGAGCAGCTCAACGTGGTCCCTCACCCCGTACATCCCTCCCACAGGCATCAGAATGCTTGTGGAGAGCCCACCTCCTAAAAAACATCCCTCCAGCCCGTGGGATAGGGAGTTAAACCTGCATGATTCTCTGTGTAATATGTCACAGCACTTAGCACATTATTGTTGTGGCTGTTTCCCATTCCTTGGGCTCACAACTGTATTTGGCATGGGGAGAGCAGAGGGACTGCAGCTCCCAGTGCCAGGGCTGATGGCTGACATTTACTTCACCAGTTTGCTTCAGACACTGTAACCCCCTGAGTCCATTCCCCAAGTGGTTTGGCTGGGGGCCGCTGTCAGCAGTGCTCTGAAGAATCAATGATAACCTTTTCCTTTGCTAAGGAGCTTCCTGCATACCAAGAAGCAGAAGATGATGAAAAATAATGAAGCTTGGACTCTCCATGGGTCTCCCTGGTATTGTTCTTGATATTTAAAAAAACGAACCAGATCCCTGCTGGTTTTATTAGCCTTTCTATCCTGGCATTTAAACAGAGATGGGATTGGTGTAAGCAGTATCTGCTGACATGTGCTGTGATGCTCCAGGGGTTTCTCTGAAGGGCAGGATGCCCAGGGTGCTGTGTTTGAAACACCCAAGCTCCTCTGAGTTGCTGGAAAGTGTTTCAGCCACTAATGCCACCCTGCAGGTTATCTTATATCAAGGAGTGAAGGGTATTTCAGTCCTGGGAATGCAGCTGGGCTGTAGGGTAGGAACAAAATTTCTCTAAGCCTCAAAACTAGCACTTATTAATCTACAATGATTTTCAGTATTTAATTCTCTCTGATAACCAGTGGGATTTGATTTTTGAACTGATGAACTAAGCTGAGTCTCTGTACCTTTTGCAGGGATGTCCTGAGCAGCATCCCAGAGCATCCTGGTGGTGTGTCCATCTGTGTCACCCTGTGCCTGGCAGTGATTTCTTGGCCCTCTCAACTTGAGCAATGGGGTTCATGCTTCTTCTCTTCTTGGTTTCAGGCATGGAAGAAACGCTGGTTCGTCCTGCGCAGCGGTCGGATGAGTGGAGACCCTGACGTCCTGGAGTACTACAAAAATGACCACTCCAAGAAACCTTTGCGTGTGATCAACCTCAATTTCTGTGAGCAAGTGGATGCAGGCCTGACCTTCAACAAGAAGGAGCTACAAGACAGCTACATCTTTGACATCAAGACAAGTGACAGGACCTTCTACCTGGTGGCTGAGACTGAGGACGACATGAACAAGTGGGTTCGCAGCATCTGCCAGATCTGCGGTTTCAATCAGTCCGAGGAAAACACAGGTACCTTGAAAGCCATGTCTGTGGCCAAGAGCATCTCCTGTCCTGTCCTGTCCTTCTAGTAGCACAGCTTCTCTTTCAGATCAGAACTGTGGGAGGGGGTACAGCCCACCACATGGCTGGGAGGGCTCAAGTGGTATGTAGATGGACATAGGGGAAACCTCCATGAGGCTTTCTTACTTTTGACTTCTGAAGCAGAGTGGGCTCTTCCCCTGTGAGCCACCTAATCCATCTTTTTTCCTGTTAACTGTAGAACTTTGAGTCTCTTGTAGGAAGCTGGTGGGGTTTGGGGACTTTTTTAGCTGCAACCTTTGTCCTCATCCATCACTGAAGTCCCTTTGAGAGTTGTGGGAACGACCAGTGAAAATCCCCCCTACTCAGAGGTTTCAATCCCTTGGTGGAGCTGGGGAGAAGCTTTACTGGGACCATGTCCCTCCCTGCTGCAGTTGTCCCCACTGCTGACAGGCTCTCTTATGAAAGACAGACAGGTCCTCCCCATTTGCATCCCCACCTCCTCTTCCGACCCACTGGGAAAATGCTGTGAGGGAAGAAAAAAACACTGAGTAGTTTTGTGCAGTGGTGGGACCTGTTCAACCAGTTGTGCTCCACCATCCAAACTCAGTTGCGCTTTAGCAAGTCTCTGTGGTGAGCACTGGTGAGCTGCCTCCGCTTCCCAGGCACTATGAGGACTCACATAAATCCTGAGTGAGATGGGATGGGCAGTGAACATGGGGTGCAGTGCTACAGTTGCTTGACGGTCTAATTACATCTGGTGGCACCTCTGGGCATCTTTATCTCTCCCATGGTCCAGTCTTATACAGGGGACTCTACTCTTGTGCTCTGTCTACCTGAAGCTTCCCATAACAACGTCCAGCTTGAAACTGTTCCACTCCCTTGAGGAGCAGCTGCCATCCACAGGAGCTGAAACCCTGCCAAGAGCTTGTCAGGCAGGGCAGCAAACAAAGCACCACAGCAGCACGGATGCAATCTTCACCGACTGACGCATGAAACAGGACGTCACCTTGGCAATGGGTGTACAAGTGGTAGGAAGGATCCTTGATAACACAGCCAGCATCGTCTTTCAGGGAAAGGTCAGGCTAAATAAATTGCATCCCTTTCCAATGTCAGCTGCAGTCCTCGAGGTTCAGTGAAATCATTCAGGTCCCTTTTTTAAGAGCTGGTTTGTTGCAGGATTTTCCATTTTGCGTGCGTTCATCTGCAGGAACTGTTTTTCTTCCCATTTAGTAAAATGAGCTTTCAGCCCAATGGCAGTGGGATCGATACTGGACTTCAGCAAAATATAAATCTGGGCAGCAAAAGGAAAAACAATCTGCCACTTGCAAGTACATCTGTCCCAAAGGGCACATAGGGCTCGTTAGGCTGCAGAGATCCCAGCACGATCATGGAGTGACATCAGCAAAAGAGGAACAAAAATCCCTATTTGTAACAAAATCGCAGCTCATTAATGCTGTTGGGAAAGTATCCACTTGAAACAGTACCCAGCTGCCAAAGCATAATTTTCTGAGTCAGATGAGAAAAAGCCTACAACGGTGAATGCAGCAGATGTGTCCAGATGCTGAAAAAAAGAGAGAAAGTATGAATTATTCAGGGCCGGTTCTTCGCTTTGGTGCTCGATGAAGCAGTGACCCCATGCTCACCTTTCCTTCACCATCCCTGCTAAGTAACGGCAAATAAATCATCGATTCCCCAAAGTAGATAATGTTTGTTTGAAGGACTCACTGCCTGAGGCTGGTTGGAGATGTTGTGGGTTTGTTGTAGCGTGATGGATACTGGGAGTCATGTCCATCTTGGTGTACATAACCCCATCACCCATCCTTCAGGGTGAGTCAGATGAAGGGAGAAATAAAACAGTCATAGCAATATTTGTAAGTGCTATTACTCCTTCCTCACTTCCTTGAACCTATGGGTTGATGGATGGGAGAGGGTGAGGAGTCTGCATGAGATTTAAGACAGCTCTTGGGTAGAAATAGAGCTTTCTTTCTTAGACCTTCATTTCTTTCTTAGACCTTCACCTCCTCTCATCCTCAAGCCTCTCTGTGCCTTTTGGCCTCTGCCTTTGGAGAATGAATGAGTCAGTAATTGGATGCACCAAACAGAGGAGGAAAAGGTAACCATCATGGGCAGGAATAGCTCTATGCTAATTGTAGCAATTAATTAACTAAGCCTCCCTCTCCCAGAAGACAGGCAGCATGGCAGAACAAGATCAGAAACTGCCAGGGAAACTGCTGCGCACATTTTTCTGGTTGTACTCATTCCTGAGGGTACAACTGCTTTATACCAACCCAAAAGCCTTGCTGAGTCTAGCCCCAAAGCCAGTCTGTTCCCAGCTGGGTTATATTCGCTCCCTGGCCAGGGAAATGCTCCATCCCTGGCAAAGGCATTTACTACAGCTGCCATCACATGCTGAATTACCTCCTGCTTGAAGGGATACCCCTCATCAGCTGAGCCCCAGCCACCAGTCATGAGATTGCTTATAACCCACCAGTGGTTGAGGAAAAACACATTAGTTTGGGTAAAAGCCTATTTCACTAGCTCCACATGAAGGTAGGGAAAAGACTGGGTTTCAGTTGGTTTTTTTACCATGATTTAGTGAGCAAATGGGCAACCTGAAAACAGTGATGCAAACTGGCTGCAAACCCTCTGCACCAGCACGGGACTGTGCTTGGGCACTCCTAAAAGGCAAAAAAAATTAAAAGGCTAAATTAATTCATACACTTTGATGCTTCTTCCTGTTTGCAGCTCAATGGGAGACTAAATTTTCTGTCACTTGGTTTTCACCTTAGTCCTTTATGTCCTGTCTGGACAGGGGCACTCTAAGGGTTGAGAAATAGGCTGGAGTTTAAGGTGATTTGACATTGTGCTACAGTTAGCTGATGGTTTAGCTGATCACCAGCTGCCTTACTCATCTGGTTCATCAAAAGGAAGCTTGGGGACCTAAATGCCAGTGAAGTGGCAGGTACTGCCGGGTGCCCCAGCGCTGCCGAGGAGCAGCCACTCTGCAAAGCTGCCACAGTGGCTTTGCTCCCCACCCTGACCTGAAAGTAATTGTAGAGCAGCACAATTACATCTTCCGGGAGAAGGGAAATTAAATTGACTCTAAGGTGTTTACCCAGACTGTGGTGAAGCTTTTTGTTTCTGCTAACACCTCTTTACTTTGAGAGCTAATTACTGGTTTTGAACAAGTGGAGCCTTGCAGGATCCCGTCTCCTCCGCAGGTCCAAGAAAGCCAACAGTGCTCAAGGAAAGTGGATTTGCTTCTGTCCTAGTGCTGCTTTTACACTGCACTTTGCACTGCTACCACCTTATCTGGCTTGAGTATGATATGGGGAAACCTGCCGGGGACCCTGAGCCACAGGCTACCGGAGAAACACAGGCACGTGTGTATTTCAAACCATCTGCATTTTCCCTGCCCTAGTGGGCAGGCAGCCAGGGCTCAGCTGTGAACTGGATTTTCTCATATGCTTTGTTTGTTGAAGTTAAAAAAAATTACCAAATCCCACTAAACATATCTTGTGTGCCATTAACCCTTTCTGGAGCGGATGCTTTGTCCAAAATCCCTTTGCGTCCTATTCCCGATATGACCAAGGAGCAGCTATGGCAGCATGTTGTTTAATTTCTCATGAACCAATGCGTGTCCTTGCAGTGAGCATGTCCTTGCAGGAGTCATGCAAAGGCTAGATATTTTTGAAGGATCAATACTTTTATTAACTCTATCTCAATTTACTGTGCCAGCCCCAGCACCTCCCTGCGACTCCTTTTCTACCTCCTCCATAGAACAGGGGTTCTCACAGGGGCTTGGATTTGTGGGTGCTGAGCTTAAGAGCTTATTCTTCCCTGTGCTAGATGTTTAACACAGCCATGGAAGCAGGGAAGGGAGTATTTGTGGGTAAGTAAATGTCCTTAATCTGAGCTGAAGGCTTCCATCACTCAGAGAGGGTGAGCAGGGCGTGGGAAAGGATGGCGTTGGGCTCCTGCCCCAGTGGGTTGTGTCTGGCAACAGTGGCCTCTCCCACACAGTCCAGGCATGTCATCCTCTTTATTTTTTCATCTGAGATTTTATTTCTTTTATTTATTTCTCTGCTTTCTGCCAGGAGGCTGTGCCAGGGTAGTCCCAGACTCCAGCACACTCCTTGCTCCATCCTCAAGGCTCAGGCACTGGCATTTTGCATCTCAGCTGGGATCAATCCCCAGCAAACCTGAGGCTTTTACCATCTCGATGAATGCACGTCAGAGCTGAACATTATTTTTTAATGGAGGGCTGAGTGTCTCTCCTTCCTCCTTCAACTCAGCCGTGCTCACTCCAACAGACTTTGCAGGATGAGCCCTGAGACACCAATGACTTTCCACTCACATCAACGAGATCTTCATCCCTCCCCCCCCAGTCTCCACTGTGGATCCCTTTGACTTGATGCTGCCCCACACCATCTACCCATTGTCCCCCTTCCAGCCCATGAAAGTAAATTTATTGGTTTAGTACCCACATGACTTGCTTTGGCTGGGGGTTCCAAATGATTCCCTGGCTGGTTGCTCCCCAGCCTGCTGCCTGCTCACACAGACTGTCTGCAAGTTGGTGCTATGAGCCTATAGGGCTGTTTGTGCTTCCTTCTTGCTTCTCCTTGAAACACCTGCTGGTCCCAGTCTCAGGCCAGTGATGTCCCCAGCCCCACTGTTTCCTTGCAGCCAGGTTTGCTGAGCAAAGAGAGCTTGAGGTGGGCAGGAATAAAAACAGCACAAAGATACTCCTGACACTTGTTGGGAGGACAGGAGCTTCTTAAAAGCTTAGTGAAGAGGCTGCAAGTAGCAAGACTAGAATAAAAACACACGCATGCCATATACCACCCCCAAACACCCCTAAATCACTGGCGTTCACCATCCCTGCACACAAGAGTGGGGCACAGAGGAGCCTAGGCAAGGTGACAACCCCAGGGCAGCCTCTGCTTTCCTGATGCTTCCACTTCTCCCATGGCCTGGCAGAAACAAAGCAGGGGGGAAACACTAATGACTGCCACAAGACCAGGTACTTCCTTGCCATTGTGCCTGACACACGCCTCCTTCCTTCCCTACTTGTGCCCTGGAAGAGTTACAAGCCCATCACGGTGCTGGAAAGCATGCCAGGGCTGAGTAATGGGGGCTGAGAATGGGGACAAGGAAGGAGATGTGGGGGTGTCCTTGTGTCCCTGAAAGCACCCGTGTCCTGATGCACTTTGTTTCTGTGTCTGCAGGCAGCACTGCCACCTAAGGGCAGCTGAGAAGGCAGTACTTCGCAGAGCCTTGTGCCCTCAAGCTGGGCCAGGACTTCATAGAATCATAGTATGGTAGAGGTTGGAATGGACCTCTGGAGAACATTGAGTCCAACTCCCTGCCAGTGAAGGAACACCTAGGGCAGGCCACACAGGAACAGATCCAAGCAGGTATTGAATGCCTCCAGAGGAGGACACTCCACAACCTCCCTAGGCAGCCTGACTCTTCAGCTTCTGTTGATACAAGTCGATTGGTCTTGACTTCATCTTTTAGCTCTGATATGGATTGTACTCAGATATTGGCTCACTTGGAGGCAAATTTCCTCCCCAGCAGACAGTACAACACTTTATGACAAGTGATAAGCAAGGTTACAGTTGAGTTGAGCTTGACCCATGGGGGTTGATGGGGCAGATCTGGTTGGGTTTTCTCCATGTATCCCACCTTCCCATGTCTCATTCACCTACACAAAGATCTAATGACTCATGCCCCCTGTGGGACTTGGTGGTGGTTACTGGGACAGCAATGTGGAGCCCTTGAGTCCTGAGCCCTTTCCTCTCACCCAGTGTCCTGCCATCTGCATACATGTATTCTTTTCCTCGGTGTTCCTATTAATACTTTATGAACTCAGAGTCAGGGAGCTTCTTTTGAAACACTGTAACACATCTAGACCCAATGGATGAACATCTTGAGGGCATTTAGATCAGTCACACCCATCCTTCTCTACCATGTGCTGAGGTTTCCCAACAAGGGAAACAGCCATAGCTGCTGATTCACTCTGAAAGGACAAATGCAGATGTCGCGTCTCAGCCCCCGGCTTGACCCAGTCTCACTGGAATGGATGGGGTCCCCAACTCACTTTGCACCAGTGTCCCCAACTCATTTTGTACCAGGCTCATGGTTTAACTTCAGTGCACACAAACACCTCTTGCCTGGGACTCAGTTCATCCCTTAGTCATCCTGCCTCTTCAAATTTGTTCCAAACTTCCCTGACCCTGGTTTTCCTGCTCCACAAAAAGCAAGATATTTTAAGATCTGACACTGTTCAGCTTTTATTTCAGTGTAAACAATACTGGAGATGGAGTGGTCTTGGCACGAAGGAGTAGCCTGAAAGCAGTTAAGTGCCTGCTGCCTTTCTCCCTGTTTTTTTTTTTTCCTTTTTCCCTTTGGAGATGAGCTAGTTCAGGTGTTAATGAGTCTGCTGAAGAGCAGGGAGCCACCATCTACCATGAATTTGCTTCCTAGAAGACAGAAACAGGGAGCATTCATTGCTGATCTCTACCAACTGGTCAGGGTCTCCTTGCTGGGATTCCCCAGGCATTTTAGACAGGGAACAAATGCTGGTGAAAGTGAGGCATGTTCTGGTGGTTATAATCCGTCAGCTTTGGGGGAGAAGGTGGAAAACGATGTCTAAATTGAGGCGAATCTTTTGCACACTGAAAGAGCCCATTTATTTCCTTTGGCTTTCTGAGGACTGATGAGCTCAGGTGGACACAAGCACCTTGCAGACTCCTAAAACTCTGCTAAGAAGAATCTCACCCACATCAGGATTGGTGTCAAGACTTCTGAAGTATTTTGAAGTATTTTGATCTTCAAGCGGTGTCATTTGTTATCATTTCATTTACAGTCAGATAAGTAACAACCCCTGCTATTCTTCCCTATCTTATTCTTCTTGCTGTACTCAGCTCATAGTCATGTTGTGTTACCAGAAGCATTGCAGGACCAGAGTCAACACTGCACTGCTGTGATGGTCACTGTCAATACCAAAAGCAGATTTCTAGTTCATCCATTCCAAGGAAAGGACTGAAGCAGAGATACAGAGGGCTTTAGAAAACAGAAATGAGATAGAAGGTCTTAAAGTATCTATGTGATTAGAAAACCAACCTTCTGGCTTCAAGGGGCCTGATAAAATTGAACATCTGAGGTTTGCAATTCCAGATCAACATTTTCTTCAGAGTTTGGGACTTAAGAATTTAGGAACTTTTAGGATTCTCTTATTCAGATATTTTATTGTCCCACTTTGGAGAGGTGAGGATGAAAAAAATCCAGAAGATATATCTGCCTTGTATTTGCAAACCCATAACTCTGCCATCCCAGAGAGACCCCCACGAGATGTCTGTTTGTAGAGACCCCTTTAATCATACCCAGTATTGCTGGGAACTGGCAGAGGATGCAGCCATTTGTAATAGCACTGGGCTTATAGGCAAAGAATGCTCTTATCTCTCTGCAAATAATAAAACCATCAACCAGCAAAAAAAGAAAATTTATGCTTGGTTTCAAAAAAGACCATAAGCCAAATACTTGAGTTCTTTGCAACTGTTTCCCAGCATGTGCCCAGTACAAGGGTATCTGACCTGCTACTTCTGAAGATAAATATGGAGCTGGAGGACTGGGGCCTCTGGGGAAAATCCTGCCCTATCCTGGACAAAGTCCCACTGCATTTGCTGAGCTGAGGCTAGAATTTGTGCTGGGAGGGAAGGAAGAAATGTGAACTTCAAATGGTTTGGGGTTTTTTCAGAGCAAAAAACATTGCCCAGCCTTTCCAGCACAGGTTCCCCAGCAGATACTGGCAAGCTGCATTCATACCTCTCAGCCCTTCCCGGGGCTGTCTCCCGGGCCAGGTACCCAGAATCAGAAACCCATTTAAAATAATTCTTGGTTTTATAATTGGCTTTTATTGTTACAAGCCCTGTGCACGCCAGGTCAACCCCATTAGTTTAATGAGCGCTGAGGAATTTTTAGGATGACTTACTGACCGTGGAAAAATGAGTGCAGCAGACGGTATCAGCCTCACATCAAAAAGCAAAACCATGAAAAGCCTTTGGAAACAAAAACAGCTGATCGGCTTGGAGCGAAGAAACCAGCAAAGTGGCACTGTCTGAGCAAAACTGAGGGAGGGAGGCATTTGGGGTGTCAGCCAGCTGGGAGGAAACTCACAGTCAGATTTGCCTGAATTTATATTCCCCAGAGGGGACCTGGGACTGTTTTAGCCTGTGTGACTCAGCTGTGCTATGTTGGGGTTCATGGAGCTGTACCTCATATCCACATAGCTGCTCAGGCATCAGGATGGGATGTGGATCTGCAGCTGATGTCCAACACATAGGGACTGGGCTGGAAAGCATGATGGACACAGAACCTCAAATGTGTGTGCAAGCAAGTTGGAGGACAAGGAAGAAAACCACAGCAACCTTTGCAGCAAATAATTTCAGGCAGTTTTTCACAGTATGACTTTTTTCCCCTCCAAGCCAATGTATTTTCCTTTTTCTTCCCCCCATACATTTCACGTTGTTCCTTCCGAAGTGTTGATAGAGGTCATGGCTTATAAGCCCTGAACACTGCTTTGTAAAACCTGATAAAAACCAAGATAGATTTAGACTCTCATTTCCCGGACCCCAATGCCTGCTTGTTTACTGTTTATATTGCTTTCTATTTCCAATTAAAGCCAAGCCCTACTAAAGAGAAAGCTTTCTAAAGCCTTTAAAGCCTCTGGGTGAAGGCACATGGAGCAGGAAGGAGCCATGAAGCTGTCGATGGCTGTGAACTCTCCATGACACCACTCAGGGTTTGTTTCCAGACTGATTCTTATTTATGAATGCAGTAGCATTTATTACTGATTTTATCTGTAAAGATAAAGCTTCTTCCCTAGATGGTTTCTATGCTTCAGTTATAATTAGTGCCTGCTTCTCAAACATACTTCTGCATTATTTAGTGTAAAACAATGTCAGAGCTGTAGTGTTGGTGATTTATTACTTGGACTGTGGGGTCACACCTGATCTGAGGATGCCCATATCCACATGTGTGACCTGGCCCATATCGCAGTTCCCTCTAGGAAGTCTGGAAACATCTCTCAGGGTCTCTCACAATGTAGATGTAGCCAAAGAACCAGTCTTCTGCTCTTCTAGGTGCTGCACATGCACTGAGCATAGAGGCATCTTCTGCATGAAGGGATTCATCAAGACACAGCATAGACATGTTGATGCAACTTTTCTTCTGCCTGTAGCCATTTGCTACCAGAGGCAGCTTGTTGGTGGTACCTGCTTTCTTCAAACTAGGAATAGTCTGAAAAGGGACATGTGGCTACAGCTCCTGAAAAACATGATAAAAAAGGACACTGTCCAGGAAAATGAGATGTCATGTCTCTCTCCTGTTTCCCCCTTGCTCTCAGCCTGCTTCTTCTCTCTCTGGGAGTCAGACCTAGGAGGGGTTTACAGTTTCCACCAGGCATTCAAGGGAGCAGCTTAACTGCTGGTCCATGATTATGATCACTTTAAGCCACAGAGGATGAAACAAATACTTAAGCAAGAAAAAAACCCTCCAGCTTGAGTCTCCATCCTTGGAGATACTCAAAATCCAACTGGACACAGTCTTGAACTGCTGTAGTTGCCCTTACTTTGAGCAAGGGATTGGACTAGACTATCTCCAGAGGTCCTTTCCAACCCAAATATTCAGTGATTCTTTGATTTTTATGAACTTACATTGCAGGAAAATACCAGGCTTCAGAGTATGGTGAGGAGCTGAGATTCCTCATCAATCCCAGCAAGTAAAACTGGAATTGTTCCCTGTTAGCATCACCAGGAAGGTGGGAGGGCAGAGCATGAGGTGAGACATTGCCTCTTTTGAGTCTGTATCACAGAATTTTGTCTGATACACCTTGGTTCTGGGTAGGTCTAGACTCATGTTTTCTTACCATTTTTGCTCTGTGTGATGTCCATGGGTGGTGGTGAAGCTCTGGCACACCTCAGCCCTTACTGAGGTTTTAGCTTCCTTTCATACTTACTGGATCATCATCACATGCTGAGGAATGTGTTTGATTTGTTTGCACCTTTGACTGATTGCCACCCTTTACATCTGTTTATTAGGATGGAAAATAACATTTCACCTCAAAGATTTATTTCATCATGTGTTCTTTCAGCTCCACATGACCAAATCCCACCCTGTCCAACACAGCTGATCCTTGCCAATTTTTGGTATGGTTGCCTTCTATCATTTTACTGACAAATATATAAACTGCCCCTGTTCTTGTACACCGTTGCTTTTGAAAGTAATCTGGAGTTGAGTGACTCATTGCATTTGGTTGTTGTTTGTGGTTTTTTTTTTCATAACTGACAATGAATCCTCTTTTTGACATGGGCAGGTGTCTGGGCACTTGGACATTCACTAATTTTTCATCCCATGTAAAAGTGTAGTAGCTCCATCCCCACCTTTATCTCATGTTAGATCACTTGCCCTGCCAAGCACCACCTTGTTTGACATTGCTGTCTGTGTAAACCGTTCCCTCCAGCCTGCATATACAGTCTCAACCTTGATATAATGCCTTTATGATGGTATGAGATTCAAGAAGGCCAAGTGCAGGGTCCTGCACTTTGGTCACAATAACCCCATGTATCTCTATAGGCTGGGGGATGAGTGGCTGGAGTGGCCTGGCAGAGAGGGACCTGGGAGTGCTGGTTGACAACGGGCTGGACATGAGCCAGCAGTGTGCCCAGGTGGCCAAGAAAGACAAGGCAATCCTGGCCTGTATCAGGAATAGTGTGGTCAGCAGGTCTAGAGATGTCATTCTGCCCCTGTACTCAGCACTGGTGAGGCCTCACTTCCAGTACTGTGTGCAGTTCCTCACTTCCAGAAGGCTATTGAGGTGCTGGAGAGGGTCCAGAGGAGAGCGACAAGGCTGGTGGAGGGACTGGAGGGAAAGTTATATGAGGACAGCCTGAGAGAGCTGGGGTTGTTCAGCCTGGAGAAGAGGAGACTCGGTGGGGACCTCATCACTCTCTACAACTACCTGAAGGGAAGTTGTAGTCAGGCGGGGGTCGGGCTCTTCTCCCAGGCAACCGGTGACAGGATGAGAGGGCATGGCCTGAAGCTGCGCCAGGGGAGGTTTAGGTTGGATTTTAGGAATCACTTTGTCACAGAAAGGGTGATCGAACACTGGAATGGACTGCCCAGGGAGGTGGTGGAGTCACCATCCCTGGAGGTGTTTAAGGAAAGATTGGATGCTGCACTTAGTGGCATGAATTAGCTGATAGTGGTGTTAGGTCATAGGCTGGACTCGATGATCTCAGAGGTCTTTTCCAGCCTCAATAATTCTTTGATTCTGTGATGATAGTAATTATTTTGCTGGCTTGCCATAAGGTTCACATTGTGCTCAAATGAGCCATGATGAACTCTTTCAAATACCCCCTTGAAATCCCTAAATTCTGTGATCACTCTTTTTGTTAGATGATGGTTGCTTTGATGATTAGTCTTAAGGTCAAATCCTGGTCAACAAATGATCTTCCAGCTGAAAATACTGCCTTCCTCTTTTGAGATTTGTCTGAAAAAAAAAAAAATCTGATAGAGCAGAAGACTTTGTCTCTCCTTGAGAGCATTACAGTGTTTCTTCAATCCTTTTATGTTTGGTTTTTTTTTCAGTATATCAGTCCTGGTCTCCTGACTCCTATGGCTTTTCCTCATCCCCAAACTTCATTCCATGAGTCTAAGAAAAGGGGTGGATTTATGATCTTCAGTTGAAAATCATTCATGCTTTTACAGCTTTATTATAGTTTTAAAATATTGTTGTATCTGGTCTTTGGCATCACTATAGCTCCTTCTGAGGATCTGAGATCCTGCTGGCTTTTCTATGGTTCTCCAGAAACTCACTTCCACCATTTCTGCTACCTTTAAGAAGAAGTCAGAGTACCGACTTTCAAATGCTTTGAATTCCTTTGGCACATTGCTGTAAGGACCACCCTGTCCTCTGTCTGCCACTAATACTTTTATGTAGATAAGTCCATGATGTCCTAGTCCCGGACAAACAGTGCTTCTTGCAGTAAAAAAAAAAAAAAAAAAAAAAAAAAAAAAATTCCTGACATATTTATGTAAAAAGAAAAAAAACAAATGTTTGGGGTTCCCTGGGGAGGGTGTGAGGGGAGACAAAAAGAGCG